>JAHZNA010000272.1:0-14674 GCA_027743935.1 Sinodicranocentrus sp. ZH6
GTCCCATCATGCCCCAATTCGTGGATGATTTACTTACACTGCAAATCAGCAGCAGTGCAGTGAAGAGATATAAAACACGTTTTTCTTATTACAACCTAAAATTCCAGTTGCATAATATCCCACTTGTGCCGTCACGACCATAATTTATAAAAAATAAAGTAACAAATATCAAAATGCCACTACTCATATATTTCCTGCCAGTATAATGTATACCATAACTGAGACAAAAATTCAAGTGTACGTGCCAAGCCATTTTTGGTTTTTCCATATCATGACCATTTCTCTCCTTTTATAAATTTGTTGGCAACATGACAGAAAAAGAACGCAACAGTCTGGTTCTGTTGGATTGGCGAAGGAGGGTACACTTGTATTTTGTGGGGAAAAAACCACAAGCGAAAAGAAAAGTGATTGCCGTAACCGTCTAACATTTCTCCACTTTCTCGATGGGAGAAATCAGATGTCATTACCACCATTACAACCATTACAGAAGAAAATTGAGGTCGAAGCGAAACGAAATTTATCAAGCGAGTCCTTGGGAGTAACTCGTTTATCCTTTTGACTCAAATGGGCCATGAGACTATTCATGAAGAAAAAGGAAAAGCAGAATAGAAGAGGGAGAGGATAAATGGATTCATAATAAATTAAATTTGACATAAGAGGATATCAAAAGGGGATGCTGGTTTCACAAAGACTTTCACTAATGGGAGTTAAGGCAAAACGGCTGCTGATAATGATTGGGAGTTGATGTTGTTTGAAGAATACATAGTCGTTTGACCTTTTGAAAAAATGTGGTCTTTAAAATGAGAGACATATATCGTACAAAGAAAAACTGATGTATATTCTTGGTGGGAGCTGTCTGCATTTGTTATCAATGTAATGTTGTGAGTTTTATAAGGGAGCATTTCCGAACCACCATGGAAGGCTCACATCTCGCACAATGATTAGTGCGGGGGTGGAATCCTTTTTATAGATATTTTATCATTCGAATCGAACCAAACTGAATTGTATTAAAGTGCACGACGGTGGCGTGTAAATAATGGCAGGTGGTTCGTGGGCGGTTGGATGCATTTCGTTCTAACGAGTTAAGCATAAACTTTCAATTGTATTGGCAATACGATTGAATAAAGAACACTAAATTGGATTCCATGATAAAGCTATCCTACCAAGATGGCGTGCTTTCCTTTCACAAACTCTTACATTCAATTTACGTGTATGGTATTATATGCGTCTTGAACGGATTACAGAATTTTGCTCTCTTGTAAGATTCATAAAAGAAAACTTTAGTTTCTTACATGATTCATGGTAGGTAATCCATTTTCGTCAAAAATGTAATTCTCTTTTATGTATTTTGATGATATCCTTTGTATCATGAGCATAATATATTAAATTCTGAGCTTCTTTATAGTTTTAGGCCTTGGACTAGCACACGTTGAATATTATACCATTTTTTGAGAGAGATAAATTATCAAAGACTTACTTACTCACTAGAGCGCGAGAGGTTTAAGCGAAGTTTTCTTAAAATAAAATTCATAAATAACCCTGCAGTCCTTTAAACTTCAATACCTCTGTTGCTTTTAGATTGAAACGAGAAGTAATGCAGGGTCGTTTGCGCACTTTGAGTCATGTGGATTTTTCTCACTCGCACTCGAAAAATCTCAAAAGCGAAGCAAGTCGAGTATGATAAAAATGGTACTGTGATAAAGGAATATATCTGTATATAAGAGTAAAATGTAATCCACGGGAATCTTATACACTCCGTTCTGGAAAGAAAGATAAAGTACTTCACAGGCCGTATTAAAAGGCTGATATTGATTTCTCATTCTACTTATATCAAGCAATATCATTTTAGCATTTGTACGATGTTTTTTGTGTATGTGAAATTTTCCTTTCACTACAGTAAATTCATCCAACTCGAGAAAATACATCCGAAGAATGACAACTTTGACCATAATGGTTTATCTCTGGGAGAACAAGAGTGAATGCCAAAGCGGATGATTGCAGTAGACATATGCGTCAAAAGAACATTACTTTTGTGGAGCTTGGGCATATGCATTCCTTTTCATAGAAATGTCAAACTAGAGAAGTCAAGGATGATTTCTGGATTTGTCTGATATTTGAAAGGCTCAGTTGAAAACGGGATGGATTTATGAAGACGTAAATGGAGAATTGACGACGACGAGAGACGGAGAAAATTTAAACTCACGCCTAAAATTACAAGCACAGGCTTCTCTAGCAAGGTGACCTTCGAACTTTCAAAGATTCTTTTCACATTTCTGTTACACATGACTTGACCATGGCCATGTACTCTCATTGTTGGAAAGAATGTGAGATTCAGTTAAACCTAAATAAACCAATTTTCCTCCTACACGGATCCAATTTTGTTCTTATTATAGAGGAAATCAAGAATGGGAATGGAGGGAAATTCGAAGGAATTTGTTGGAAATCCCAACAGAGGAAAAAGGCAAGCATCCGTGTTACAAAAAGTTGAAACAGAATTATTTCCTCTTGAGCTAAAGTAAACTCACAAATGTTGACGAAGGCACTTACAAAAACAGCAAACAAGAGCAATTTCCAAGTATTGCTTTCCCTTTGAAAATTACACTCATGTGCTTCACTTCCTTTTCGTAGGCGAGGAGCTACTTGAGCGTGAAGTTCTGTTTTGTTTTGCAAATTAAATTGAAGTAATATTGTAACAGAACCCCCGTCTAGGCTTTGCTGATTCAATCCCTTGTCGAATAATGGTTGACTATAGCAAAGCAATCTGACTTAATGCGAGGAAAGTTGACGTAATCCTGTAGAATGAGGTTGTTGAGTGTGTTAATGAAAGTCACGTAACGTAATACATGGTACAGTAGAGAAAGTAAATTGGAAAGTAAGAGGGATTATTAAAATCTCCTTCACACGTTTTCATTTTGAACAAGGGCATAAGACTACCTGACTCAGAAATGAGCAAACATTTGACAGGGAATTAATTGAAATAGATTAGTTTCTAAAACCGTAAAAGTTCAATAGTTCCACTATTGACTTGCCAGAGGGGAATGTGAAGAATTGTGAAGGGTGAAGAATAAATGATCTCGACAACTCAAACTGAATTCAAATGAGTTTCACGCCCAGTCCTAATGTTAGGACGTGTGCTTTATATAAATCATTATAAATGTGGATATCAAAAAGGATGAGAATAGATCATTTCACTTGAGAAATGGGATGAAGAGGCGTACTGCACTTTTGAAGCTAGTCAAAAAATAGAAACAGTAATTTATTCCGTTATAGAGTTGTCGTTTTAACGGGAAATTGTAAGTTATTCAAACAATTGCAATTGCTATGCATCTGTCATGTCAGCAACTAGCCATTAAGAGTCTCAAGAAGTAGTCTCTTTTGAATAAATCAACTGATTATACCTACATAATATAAGAAACGGTATACATTATTCAGTTAACTTATTATATTCTACCAGAAAGCCTTGTAAGTATATTCAAAGAAGTCGTTTATGATTTTTCTCATAACAAGAATACACTTCAAGTAATTTGTTTTTATTGTCAAAAATGTATCTTTTCATTTTATAGGTACAAACTTTATGTATTTTCCCATACAAATAATGCAAAACATATTCTCTCAATTTTTAACACGTAAAAGTAACTAAAGTCATGTCTCTCCAACTTTATTTATCTTCTCCTTAAAAATTAGGTAACATTAAAAATGCATCATGTTATCTTTGGCAAGCTTCGTTTTAAAAAATATGTCTTGTTCATGTTCACGATACTTAAAAAAAATGCTTGCTCAACTCAAATAAAATCCGTGGGGTAATATGAAGTACAGCAGCGTAAGCGTAATGTTCCGTTGCAGACTACACAAAGTCGTGTTCAGCTGCAGTCTCATGGTTTGTTGAAAGACTTTTTATCTTCTCTAGTGAACATCAAAGCTCCAATTAAAATAAGTAACAAACCCACACCAAGAGCTGACCATGTGCCTAACGTGACGATTTCAATTGGTTTCAATAATTTCTTGTTGATCATTGCTGCATTGTCCTCGTTGAGTTGCACTGACTGTAAAAGAACATCAAGTAATTTTTCATAAACTAAGAAGTCAAACTTTATTAGGAATTTAGGCAATTGTTGAATAACGTTGTGAAAATTTGTAATACTTTGCATACCTCATCTGCCCACAAAATAGGCATGAGCATATTTGGAACTTTCTTCATAGGGGGAAAGTGCTTGGTTGGCTTTAGTTCTACATTAATTTGGAATCTCTTGCTGGCTTTTATCAAAGATCCAGTGTTCTGGACAAAAATTCACAAGAAACCAAAATCAACATTTTAATTTTTCGGGCTTTGATCCTTGAAAGCTAGTAAATTCATTCATCACCACACGGCCATGTGCATACATTCATTTGGTTAAAAGCTTTGTAGACAAGTTTCCGTACGTTTGAGTACTTTTCCGTATGCATGTCCACTCTAACGCGAAAAATTTGCATAAACTAATAAAGAAAATTAAAACTTACAGGCTCTAACACAATGAACGTTTCATGCTTCTCCTTAACTGGCTGAAGTCCAATAGATTGTTGAACATAGGATTCGTCTCCGTCGTAGAAATGTGGCCAACTGACAACAACAGGAGCACCTAATTCGAAGTTTTAAATATGTTTATAGCTCAAAATATGAAGACTGATTGTGAGTGAGTCAAGTGGCTAATACAAAGGCATGTACGAAAAGAACCAACCTTTGCGACATGGGGCAAGATAAAACACTCCAGCTTTTCCGCAGTTTTCTACCTCCTCTTCGGTACAATAGCACTCATTCTCAGAGTACACTCTTGGATCCTCCAGAACATCTCTTGGAGTAATAAACCTGTATCCAGGCACACCTAGGACTTCCACATCCTCGTGATATGTCATGTATATGGAGCGACACATATCAGGACTGAAAATTCGGAGGATTCTGTCTCTTGTAACAAATGGGGGGAACACGCTACCATCTGAGCCATTTATCATATTGCAATTGTCAGTTTTCCAGTAGGAAAGCTTCTCATCACCTTTCCATTTAATTGTCTCTCCAAACAAAGAGTTCTCCTGAACTCCCGAGTATATTTCCATTAGGTCACCCGCTGTGCCATTTTTCTGCAAGTAAAGTAATGTCAGCGTCAGAGAGCTCCTTGCATTAATAAAGAAGAGAAAGGAGGGCATTTTATCAATTGAGGTGTCAACATATCATCGTACCCCGTAGTAAATTCCAAAAGTATTATTTGGAAGGAGCTCTTCCCCTTGAAGATCAGCTAAATCTTTCATCAAAGGCTCGAAATAGCCGCCAAATGTCAGTTCTGATACTTTTTTCTTCATAAAGAGCTCTTTATGGTGTTCATTGGCTACATCGCGAATCAAGGACCTTGAAAATGATGAGAGTGACATGGCCTTTCGGACTACACCCTAAAAAGAGTTAAAAGTACTTTGTGAGTTATCATGCCCATAGTATTGTGGGTTGTATAAATCAAGTTACATAGTAGAGTATGCTTATCTTACCACGTAAGGTATATCTACTAGAGTTATCACATCACTTTCTTTGCCTGTAGATAAATCCCCGCGGAAGTAGTAAGTAATCTTCGGGCGAAATGATATTGTGTCGTTGTCAACATCGATTTCTTCCACGACCCTTTGACGTTTTTGTCTGGAAATGCAACACGAATGTTATTCACAATCTGACATGTTGTGTATCAGCCAATTTATGAACATTGCATCTTGACAAAATCAATAATAGGCTTTGAAAACCGTGAAGCACTTGAATGTCGATAAAAAGGCTTTTAAAAACAGTTGGAGACTGAAAATCTCTCTAGTTGGTTTATTATACTAAACTTACAGACCGAACTAAAAAAAATGCGAATAAGCTAACCGAATCCATATCAAGTTACAATGAAATCAAGCTTCTATTCTTCTGCTCGATTTAAATTCTTAAAACTCCTACCGTTTTGGTTTTCATGCTGTTTCCAGTTCATTTTAAAAATTCTCCACAATAAACTTTTTTAAGCAAAATTAATTTCGATTGAAAACTTACTGGTATACATACGGGCCAACTTCAACTAAAACAGGTTTTCCTCCACCTTTCACAACATCGGGATTGGTAACATTGAAAAAATATACTTTCATAAAAATCGGAACAGGAATGTCAACCCATCTTGAGAATAAATCACCACCTTCTTCCAGTCTTATTTGCTGCATTAGAAATATGAACATGAAATATTTAGCTTCAAAAATATCCAAATAATGAAGTAAGCTAGTATCAAATAAAGTTAAATATACCGATTTAATTTTAAGTTGCATTAATTGAGGAAATCCTATCCATCCTATTCCTACAGCTATAACTGTGATGACTACACCTACACTGAGAATTATTTTAGACACTTGCATATCGTCGACTCCTATTTAGAGGAAATATGGCCGGAAAATGAGACAAAAGCTTTAAAAAAAATCACAATATCCGTGAAAACGAATTAGAAAGAAAAATGTTAAAATTCTACATTTGAACTAAATCACCGAGTTTTGAGCAACCGTCTGCTAAGAACTAGAGGTAGCTACTAAAATCTAACTTTCCTCGAGTTAACATGAATAACTAAAATGTATCATGGAATCTCATGAAATGTAATGCATCTGTGAAACATTACTGAGATAATTATCGTTAATATATTTGAGGCTGGTAATGACTAAAAATGCAAAACCAAAACTGATATCACTTGGAAAATTTTATTTTTGCGATGAGCATGTACTGATAACACAACTATCGGAATTAGGTAAGTCAACGGATGTATATGAGAGACTGTTTGTACAGATTTCCATCTAATTTGAGTTACGCTATTTGTTGAAATGAGAAGTTGTTCGTCATTATGTCACAGCATCCACACGGCAGTAACTCATTTTCAATCTTAAACGTGGTGAAACTATTTCTGAATATTAATGCATCGAGGACAGTCATTTGACGTGGTTCCATACTCCATTCCAGCCAGCAAGGAAGGAAAAGCAATTAACTGAAATTTGATAGTAGTAAGGTCTGAGTAAGTGAATGGAATCAATTATGAATCATAGTTGTTGCAAGATACATAGCTTCTTACCTTACATTTTGAAGACATTTAAGGATGTGAAAACTTGTGAAAGACGTAGTATTTACGGAGACGGTCTTGGCTTTTTGAACTGTGTGACAATATCAGCTTCACCAAGACCGAGGTCGGTTTGTATTTAGGTCTTTCTTGTGAGATGTTGTATGATGTGCAGCTAGTACTTTACCTAGGTGTTGTTTATATAAATAAGTTTCTTGTGTATAAAAAACTCGAACATGCTTAGACTAACGCTTTTGACGCTTTTACGTATTACATATAGATGTAATATACCGATCTCGTAAATACGTTTCTCATGGGTAAAGTAATACAATTACAATATGAGTATTTAACTGAACACAAAGCACTTGTGACATTGTTACATACAACTTATATTTAATATATCTCTTTATTGGTACTGTGTAATAATACCTAAACGTAATTATGTTGTTTAAAAGCGTTTTAATTTATATTTCATGCACTTCTGGTATCTGTCAAATGCTAAGCCATCATTGCACATTAAGATATCGAAATTTTGGCGTATAGTTTATAGTATATATTTCATTTCTTCAGGATATTTATGTGTGAGTGTAACCTTTGAGTAAAAATTAAGTTAGTCCATCAGAGTCTGGAGTCTGATAAGAGTTTTTAAACTGTTAGATATTTATATATGGTATGTTGAAATCAATTAAACTTACACGACGCCTTAGTAATGATTGAGACAAATGCACTGAGCTGGACATTGGTCAAAAGTCACCGTACTGAGGTAGTATTAATTACAATCTTTCAAGTTATATCCATTTTGTATGAGTCAAGGTTTTTCTTGTGAGGTCCCATGCATGTGTAGCGTTATCACATGAAATTATCTTGCAAGATGCATGTGACATGGATGAACTTACAATTAAACACGAGTAGATCGACTAAATCCAACTTTTCAAATAAATCAGACTTGACCCGAATAAAATTGTTCTCAAATTGAAAAAAATTAGATCGGAAAATATCACATTTCACACCAAACGCACTCTGACAATTCGTGAAAAAGTGAAGTTCGTTGTATGGAATTTGATATGCCCATGGCGAAATGAAGTTTAAAGGTTTTACTAGATACGTTAGGCTACAGTGCACAGTGCAGGTCCAGCATTAAAATTTAAAAATTCCAACATTTATGTTTGTATCTATTAAAAATGGTGTTAAAGAATCATAAAAGTCACTTCGAGCTACAATGTCGTTTGTATGCTAATAATATGGATGTGTTCGATTTCTTTTTTGTTCAGTAAACTTCTGAACGCTTCTTTGACGCTTTGACCGACAAGGGACAGCAAAATGGGCATTGTTTTATTGTGCATGCATCATAGAATCATTACATTGCAAAGATCATCCAGTCAGACCAGAGTTCCATGTGCTTTTGCTTCTCTAATAGAATAGTGCTTAATCATGGCTTAAAAGTCACTTCACTTGAGTGATTTTTATAAGAGTAAATAGCGTAAAAAACAAAGATAGGCCAAAGTCCAAAAAAAGTTATGATTCACCATTTCTAAGCATTCGTTCAAATATGAAATTGAAGCCCCCTTTGTGAGGTACTCCTCGTCATACAAAAGTACGTTAAAGTTAGGAATACGATACGAGTAAAGAAAGATCGTCTGAAAAAAATTCTGTGCAAGATGGTTTAAAAATGTTGACGTCAAGTTAGAAGTCAGTCACATATTGCCAAAGTTAGGTATATGTATACGATACGATGTATGAATACTTTTGCTGACTCGTACAGTAAGTAACCAAATCACAAGACTAGAAATCACGGAAGCCAATACAAGACTCATCTTCAATGAAGATTCTTCATGTGCATTAAACTGAATGAATGGGAGTTGGTTAGATAAGTTTGAATATTTGAACTGGATTTAATGACAAAAAACAAAACACTACTGAGTAAACAAATCTTCAGGACAAAACTACACGACACCTCTATATTTTTATTTTTTTAAATGACTAACATGACTATGTAACATAAGATTAGAGCAATAATAAGTTGGTTATTTCATTGGCACTGGAGAATTGGTGACGATTTTTTTTATAGATCCACAATAACTAAGCGTATACGTGCTTATGGATAGTATACTTAAACATGTAGTTGGAGATACGACTACAAAGTAAAATTACATTGATATTTTTTACATGTAAATGAGTTGGTAACAAAGATAGCTTCATTTATATGGCGTGGCTGCATAATCCCGAATTAAATGCATAACAAATACCCTTATATACTGCGGTTGTAAATATCACAATTAACAAAAACTAAATGACAATTAAGAACAAAAAAGCGAGGTTCTAACAAAATAGGGATTACACAGTTATGTAGTATACGATACACAACAATGATATGTTAGTTAACCATCGAAATGAAATTATAATTAAACATGAATATTATACAGCAGGCCCAGTAGAGGGAAGACTTAACAGAATTGAATTAGTTTCACTAACAACTTTTTGGTCAATTAGCATAAGATATAATTGTAATTTTAATAAGGTATTTAAATTAAATACACATAGCGCTAAGACACTGCCTACTTAAGGAACATAATGAGTAACAAAAACTTTCAGTCATATCGGAAGAAATATTGCTTGCGACATATAGATACACCTGCACAAATTGCTACATAGCTTTTACAACCAGATTTGATTTGACTTACAATTAAAATTAAAATATATATTAATGCTTTTGCTGAAAACTACTACTTTGTCTTTGTTTATTGCGAACAATGTATATGAAGCCGACGATAATTAATACACATCCAACTCCGAAAATTGCCCACATCGCAGTTCCAGCAATTTCTTGTGGCCTGATCAATTTTGACTGAATGCGGTCAGCGCTGGCTTCCGTTAATTCAGCAGACTAAAATTGAATGATCAAATTAATATTAATAATAATGAAAATAGAAATTTGCAATCAGGTATTAAAACACATTTTAAAATAAGATGATTTTTTATGGGCTTCACGTGAAAGGATAAGCAAGCCTAACTGCAGACTAGTTTCGTCGTTACTGCGACTCATCAGTACAGTGACGGACTTGCTTATTATTTTACTGAACTTGATTTTAAAATTTTGTTTTTATAACTTGCCTCATCCACCCAGAAAATAGGCATAATCATATCTCTGACTTTCTTTAATTTCGGAAATTTCTTTGTTCCTCTAAGTTCAATGTTCATTTGAATCCTCTTGTGAGCTTGGAGCAAAACCCCTGTGTTCTGTGAAACGGTGAAATAATCAAGTTAGATCATAAATACTTTTAAATGTATTTCTGAAGCATACGTAATTATTATATTTTACACTAGAAGAATACAACAAATACTTACGGGCTCGAGAGTGATAACGGTCTCATGCTTTTCACGCTCTGGGTTTAGTCCTAGGCAGTCTTCTCTGAAATCTTCGGACCCATCCAAGAAATGAGGAAGAGAGACAACCAAAGGTGTGCCTGAAGTTGGATGATTAAAAAGTTCAACTTTGCAAAACTCAGTTAAATACAAAGCAAAATTCAATCCCTCTCTTAATTCAATTGCATGAACTTTGTCATTATATTTAATTTCTGCATACCCTTTCTGCAAGATTCAATTTGGTAGGCTCCTTTCTTAGGACAATTTTTAAAATCATCTCCACCCCTATTGGTACAAAAGCATTGATTATCTTTGCTAATCCTTGGATCTTCTAAAAGTTCCTGTGGAAGGGTGAAACGATAACCAGGCAAACCAAGAATTTCTGTATCGCTGTCATATGTTAAATACAAGGAACGGCACAGATCAGGGCTGAAGATGGGAAGAATTCTATCCCTCGTGACAAATGGAGGAAACAATGCTCCATCGCTTCCATTAATCATGTTGCAATACTCATCATTCCAAAATGTCAGATTTGTCGCATTGTTCCAGCTAGCGATGTTTCCAAACTTGGAGGAATCTTGAACTCCAGAATAAACTTCTAATAAGCCAGGATCCGATCCATTTTTCTAAAAAAAACATAATCCATTTACTCATAAATTTAAACACTCCACATCACATTGACTGTCAGTACAAATTCTTTCATACATTGTAGTAAATTCCAAAAGTATGATTATGCAGAAGAATTTCTCCCTTTGTCTCAGCCAAGCTTTCCATGTATGGAAGGTACTGGCCTTTGAAAAGAAATTCGTCTACAGTGATGGTATGAAAGGGTTCTGCATCTGGAAACTCAGTAATGAAAAGCTCTTGAACAACCGATCTGGTAGCACCTCCTTCTCTTAATGCTTTCGCTGCCAAGCCCTAGGATAAGAATACATTCTGGTACATCACAGGTATAAGTGACCGTTTTAGTCATTCAGTTCTTTGATATGATAATTACTTAAACTTACAATGTATGGTAGATTAACTATACTGATCTCATCCTCCAGTGAGCCATTGGTCATATCAGGACGGAAAATGTAGTACACCGGCTGACGATAGAAGATTGAATCGTTTTCTTCATTTACCTCTATATCAGTCTTGACTCGTTTTTGTCTGTAGGATATCAACAATTCATTACATTCGCATTCATAATTTATTTACAGTAATTTCATAATCGGCAGACAGAGTGTCACTTGCTGGTGCAAAAGCATAATATTATAATCAATTAGTCTGGACAAACGAACTTACTGATACACATATGGTCCAAGCTCCTGTACAATTGGCTTCTCCCCGATTTTAACTTGGTCGGGATTTGTAATGTTGAAAATGTGAATACTCATGTAAATAGGAATAGGGATGTTTTCCCATTTTTTGTACGTATCTCCGTCTGGCACCAACCTCACTTGCTGTAATATAATCAAACAAACAAGGCAAAATGGTTAAAAAAGATATCCCACATCCCACCGTCCATCTTTCTTCAACATGCTTTTTTGACAAGTTCCATAGTTCCATAGACGAGCAATTTATAATATGTACATTGAATGTAATCCTGCTTCCAACAATGAGTGGGTAATGAAGTCTAAATGTAGATCTTAACAATTTTGGAAATGGGCATCTGTAACTATTCATCATGATGAAGGGTGTGAAATGTTCTTGAAAGAGATGCATACTCCAGTCTTCAATTGAAGGCTGACTTAAGGTTTGTTTAGGGAAACGAAATGATGACTAATGTAAGTCAATTAAGGCAGAGAAAATCTCCAAAAACGATGATTTGTTTATTGTAGATAGGGACGGTCAAAGTCTAGAGATACTTTTATCAGCCTTATTTCTTAATCCAGCAGAACCATGTATGTAATGTTATTTCAAGAATATCTGGTTTGTGTTAACCTTGATTTATGAATTAAGAAGCAGTTTTAGAGACTGTTCAATGCATAAATTGAGTGTGAATTGACTCTTTGGTGTCAGTGTTAAATCAAATTTTCCACATTTTAGAATTTAAAGATGACCTTCTCGTTCCAAGTCTTCAGCAATAGTATGCGATAAATTTAAAGTAGAAACCTAGTCGCACGTAAGACAATGGACTATAAGCAGACTCAATTTATTATTGCATAAAATAGCAGCATTCAACTAATATAGACCTACTGGTGTCGGCAGTTGACACCCTCTTACACAAATCCGCTGGGGTTTGATTATGATGTCGGCATAGAATAAAAGGTGTGCATCTGGACAGTGTGTAAAATGTATGCAGGAACAGAAGGTGAGGATTTTTTGGTGGAATTAAATGGCTAAAAATATATCATTACAACCTATTATGTAATGCATATTTACGGAAAAATAGTGGCTGTGGCCTTGGTATGTTTTACTTAATTACTGACAAAATATATCAGCAAAGCGGTAGTTCTTACCGCATACCGTTGCGTTGCCCAATCTGATCTGACGTACATACATGATGTGTCCGAGATATATTTACGGTGAAACATGCACATCCACAAAAACCATGTTCGGTCGGGTTAATTTTGAAGGATGGAGATAGAGAAGAAGTGACGAGTGTTTACTTTCGCCAGAGTCTTGTCTTTCCCATTTGTATTTTAAGCACATGTGACATGTGACATGTCTACTGGTATATTAATTGTCCAAATTAATCATTGTGTATAAAAGCGTTACTTCCTGTGTAAGAGCGTGCTGATGTTATATCAGTTATAGTACATTATGATCTCTGTGCATTGCCGGCGTCGTATCACGTGAGTCACGTACCATAATATTTGCGATTGCGATCGTTGCCGGCATTTTTTTTTAGCTAAGGTCATAAATACGCATATGCATTTAGCCAATTTAAAACCACCATTCGCACTCCATAACATGTGCACAGTAAGTTAAGCACGCTATCAAAGTGACAATAATACTAATTAACTATAAATTAGGTACAATTCGGTCTGGTTGGTAATATGATGTCTTGATTCCCTTTGACTTTTACGCTGTCAAGGAACGTATATTTTAACGAATATCCGTTTTGATACATATAAACTACACAAAAATATCCATATTTGGGAGTGCAGTGCAAGTATATTGGTTTGATATGGAAATGGACAGCTGCGCTGCATAGAATGTCAAATGTTGATTGTGAAATGCGAAGATGAATGAAATGCGTAAATAAAAAGAGTTTGGATGGAACATGGGGTTATGCTTCGGCCTATTTATGCTTTAGAATAATAATATGCATAAAATAAAAAAATGTATTACAAATATGGTATAAGAAACGTTTCCTATTACTTTAAAACAATTAGTTTAAATTTATGCGATATTCGTAAATTTGTTGCACAATCCTTATATTTTTATGTAAGTACTTATTACTTATATCATGTATCTGTCTGGATAATGCTCTTTGCCAGGTGTTCAAAGTGATTAGGAGGATCTATAATCCAATATTGATCTAAACCATAACCACGAACTAGTGTGGCAAAAAGGACTTGCTAAGTTGCAGATGTCACTCCGAAAACCCCAAAAAACATCAAGTGTTTACACGAGGATTAGTGATGTTAAAGAGCGAACACTTTTTCATCCTATTAATTAATACAATTGATTCCACAACACAATGCACCATTGCAGCTGTGTATAGTGTGCATGGAGCTCTACTAATGTTTGTTTAGCAATGATATATTCTAAAATTCCGCATGCACTTGCTTACTTTGTTGATTGATTGATTGATTTGTCTTTATTCAGTGTTTTGCCAAAATTCAGTACAATAACTGATCTCCCTCTGGTAACACTATATTAGTGTTAACTGGTAACCCTCTGGTTAGTTGGCAATCTAGGTATGCATTCGAAAAATATGAACGAGCATAATTTATAACTGTATGCATTTATTTATACAGTATGTATACTCACTTTGGCAAGAGCAAATAGGAAATTTTGGCAGTAAATCTAACAAGTATTGTAGATGGGAATGAAAATCCATATTAAAAAGCTACAACTTTATGTATTTTGGAAAAATGCAATAAAATATACAGATTGTTTTATTTTAATAATGCTTTTGGTGCAGTTCAGTCTATCCGAAAGTGAAAGCATGAGAACCGCGGACATATAAGTATACGGATAAAGTTAGTCTATATACAACTAACAATGTCATTTCATGGAACGAACATGCTATTCCACAAAAGATTTTACTTCTCATGCACTGCATTTTATACACTATACTC
>JAHZNA010000273.1:0-30253 GCA_027743935.1 Sinodicranocentrus sp. ZH6
TGTTAAAAATGCTATCCCGCTGTTTAATGCTGTTTATAGTTGCAATGGGCACAAAACAACGCCACTTCTTGAAAAAATTATTGATAATATCTCTCGGTATGTGAATGCTATAACATAAACGTTGAAGTGTAGTTAGTCACTAAAATAAGATTTGCTGTCTGCTGTATGTTGAAGTATAAATGCAATGAAATTCCATACTACTATAGGATTGGAAAGAATCTGCTCGATGTACGAGAATTTTTGGATTTTGATGATGTGAAGCTTGCCCTCATATTTTCTACCAAACAATTAAGTTGTTCACCATTATCAATTCTTCGTTTTTGTATCAGGTTAAATACACATATGGCTTTACAGAAAAATATTATTTGAATGATGTAACTGTAGCCTTTTGTTGTTCCAAAAACAGGTGGGCCAAAGAAAGGTATGGTGGGGGAAAAATTCTGAGGAACCTCCAAGAATTCGATGACCTTATTAGTTCTAAGCTTTCTATACGATTGCTTCACGAAATACCAGAGCTCCACTACTATTCGCATCATAGTTCCTTAAGTGGCACCAGTATCAAAGTACATAACTTGATGTTAAATTATGAAATTATCTAATATTGTCGTTGTCGTAAACCTTATTTATGTATTTATTTCATTGAACACAGAAAGAAACGAATTCACCTGAGAACGAATATTTCATTTCAAGATACAAGCATATTGCCCAGCAGAGACTCTGGAAGTACCGACCTGGACGTCCTGATCGCATTAGGTAATACAGAATATTTTTGCGTTAAGATACGTCGTTGATTGGATCTTTGTATATATAATGTTGAATGTACTAAATACACATTTCTGATTACTGTATTGTGTATTGCAGTTTCAGGGTTTCTGAGCCGATTTTGTTGACGGGGATCGATTTGTATGGAACTATTCCATCTCTTGTTGACTATCCGCCACCTAATGAGAGGAAGCTTCGTAGTATTTCTAATCGGGACTATCGGTATCTTTTAAAGATTTACGTGCATGGTCACCAACATAGGGAACTTTTGAACCTGGAAGGAGTTGGCGGCTCTAATGTTAATGAAATCACAAAAACCTATCGAATTTCATTGGATTCCCCGCTGTACATCCACGCTAATTGTTTGTATACAATATCTGTTACTCTTTCGGTAGGCGAAACTAAATGTGGATCAATTGTCGTACCTAATTAGTTATCACGCAATCAATTGTAATTATAACAGAACCCTTATAACATTTTGTAGGGTCCTGATAGCTATTTTGGAGAGAGGGGTTTTGCCGACAGTCTGATGATTTGTGAGAATCTTCCAATTATTTTTGAATTTGAAGAGGCAAGCGGTGCAGATGCTGAAGCAAAGCTTGCTAATCCAACTGGAGTTCCTATAGGACAAATTCCCAAAATGTATTTCAAAATCCCTCGTGGTGGATTTGATGACGATGACATTAAGGTTCTTTAACTTTTGCAGCTATATCGTTACTTCTCATACAATAACGCGCTTACTTATCCATCCAATAATCCATGTTTCCGTAAGTACTAAAATACGTCTATTTTATACGCCAATGATAACTGTTGACCAATAAGTAATCAACATAGGTTTCTGTAATTGTTGATTTCAAGTTTTTTTGGTAGATTTATTATTTATTACATTAAATATGTTACTTTTACAATATGACAATTACGCAGTACTTGATCACAAGTGTTATATATTCAAAGACTGTAGTCGTTCGCATTTTGCATAGGTACGTCAATATTGACGGGTTAACAATGCATATCATTAATTAAAAGAATCTTCTAATAACTGGTCTAATAGCACACGATCACTTTCTAACTTAGAGTATTCATCATCTTCCACAGTATCCACATTTTGGCTTATAAAAAAGTCGTCTAGCTTAGTCTGCGATTGTGAACCTTGTACGACTCGCTGTTTCAATGTAGTGGCGTCAGCTTCCGAAAAGTTATCTTTGCTTAATCCAGCTTTGTTGAGTACTTTCAATTTTTCTTGTACCATTGGCCATAATACGTCATCTGCTGTTCCACCTGCGACGAGATATTCAACCAAAACACTATCAAGTTGGCCTATTCTGTGGGCTCTATCTTCTGCTTGAGTTAATATCTGCAAACAATTTCAAATCGTATTTCATGATTTTTTTAAGCAAAACACAAAGAACACAAAACTTCGCTAAGCTACAAGGACAAAACTACAAATCCATACCCCAGGGTTCCAATACAGCTCAGCGAAAATCACCAAATTAGCTGCAGTCAATGTGATGCCCGAATTCGCCGCAGTGATAGACAAAACAGCCACCGGTACATTTTCATGGTGTTGGAAAACCTCCACGGCATTTTGTCTGTCTTCAGCATTGGTGGATCCATCAATTCGGATATAGCTGTATTAAGATATCATAGCTCATAAACAGCTCATTAATAATATAAAAAGCAAATGCTTAACATTTTTCGCTAATGCTGACCGAGTTTCCATATTCTCAAGCATTCTGCAAATTCCATCCATCATACTCCTGTGATGAGCAAAGCAAATAAACTTCTTGCCATCTTCAATAAGTTCTTTGATGTAGGCACTGTAAGAAATAACATTGAGATTTCAATAAAATACACAACAAATTCAATTCAAATGGTGATCATGAACTGATAATAAGTGTTGCTGTGCACATTCGCACGCGCAGCAATATAATGTTTGCGTTAAATATGTGACGACGTGACATGTGCTTATTTTCTTCAATATATTTCTTTTCCAACATTCCTGACACCTTTTCACGTACATACATGTAAAACAAGCCAAATTCATAAATAGAATTTCGTCAATCGCACTGTGTGAACTTTATAATTAATCATTCCTTTGCTGAGTGAATTTAGTAACTACTCTACGATTACAATATTACAGCATATCTGCTGTTATTTTAGTAAATGAACCTACGTAGATTATCTATAATCAATCGGCCAGCATACAAATAATACGTAATACGGATTGAAAACTGTAAAGAAACTAGGCACACTTACGTTACAGCATCTACTTTTGCAATAGCGGTTTCTGAATAATATTCAAGAAGCTTTCCGCGTCGTTCCATCGCTTTAAGTTTCTTGACTGAGTTGAAGGCAGCAGCAGTAGCTTTTAAAGATTTGTTGTTTTTCGTACGAACTAAGGAAGGATCTAGCACCATTACTTTCCTATAAAATTTGATAATATATACATACATACATACAATAACATTTGATTATACGCTTTACATTGACGGTTTACCTTAATTTCGCAGGTAACTGTTGCAAAACCTCAGATTTTAGTCTCCGAATCATGATCGTTTCCTCCAAGACAAGTTGTAATTCTTCCATGTTGGATGAACCAGAAAAATCCCAGCCCCACGCGTTCTTTTTCCCATCACAATATCGGACTCCGAAGTCATTTAAACTGTTCAATACAATCAAATACTTACTACATAGTCATGTATTATCGACTGGCAAAATTTTCACGTATTTACTTAAACTTACTAGGGAAAAAGATTACGATTAATGGCGGAAACCTGAGTATACAACTCTATTGGACGCGAAAGAGCTGGAGTTCCGCTCAACAAAATGAGACGTTTAGAGTTCTGCATTAATGGAATCGCGGCTTTAGTCCGAGCAGTCTTAGGATTTTTTAAATGATGTGATTCATCCTGCACATAAAATAGTCCTTTCAAGAATTCAAAGCTGCGAACGGATCTATTATTTTTGTAAGTTCGTAGTGCGTTAATATACATCAGCAAAATACAATACAATACCATGTACCATAATAAGAACTCCGCAGTGTGAAAAATCTTCTGCTCGTCTTTGTAGCAAGTCATAGCTAGTGATCAGTACTTTGGCATTCTCAACACTATCTTTCCCGGTTTCGATAACCGATATTGATCCTGCGGAAACTGATGGAAGCCAGTTCCAAATGTACTCTCTCCAAGCATATCTGTACAAACAAATTTCACATTATTACCTATACATGTAAAAGTTTAAAATTCTCTGATCTTCAGGGTTAGCAATTTAATAATCTCTCAAAAACTTCAAATCATAGGTTTCTGATAATATTTTACAATAACGATCCTTCGCTGATTTCATACTTCGTACCTCATCGATGAAGGGCAAACTATGAACAACGGCCACTCCTTGTAATAGTAATGAGCAATACCTAAAGCTTGAATTGACTTTCCAAGTCCCATATCATCGCTAATTAAGCAACGTCCTTGACGACTTATTCCAAATCGAACTCCTTCAACTTGGAAGGGCATCAGAGTACTAACCAAGGTTTTATCAATTCCATCTAGATCCATGGAAGGAATGATTCTAGGAACACCTGGTTGAATGTTGCGAAAAACCTGAAGTAATACATAAAACGTTTCCGAACAAATGCGTTATTGAGTTTACAAATTTAATGAAAAACTGCAAGTCTCATGTGAATACGGAGAACAAAACTTTACTCGAAGAACAAAGCTGGGAAGTGGTCCAATGGACACCATAGGCCGTAAACAAGCGACAGCGTTAATAAGTCCAGAATGTTCAGATAAAGGAAATGTCCATCGTTTGGTGTTTGCATCTACAAAGGAAGAAAGAATATCCAGTGTTTATCAAAGTATTTTGTAAACAGAAGCAGTTATAAATTTGCATTAAACTGAAGTACCATATTGGTGGTCTTTAATCGATTTAAATATAGCTAGCAATTGCTGATTATAATTTATATCAACAACAAATCTATCCCTTGAAATCAGGGTACAGGAACCGCCTAAAGTTTTTCCTGTAAATGCCGGCATACTAGAACTTTTCTGTGGTGGAAACTCCCGACGAGTTAAATTAACTCCAGTGAAGCTAGAATTAGACAGGGACTGTGGTCGAGAGACATTCTGCGCCTGTAAATGACAAAGCATGTGCAAATCAAAATTATTATCGTAAAATTAACCTCATAGTCGTATATGTTACAATGTAAGAATTTATATAGAATCTTACTGTTGGAACACTGAAGGAAGGAGCAGCCACAGCACCATACGGCGCTTTAAAATTCTTGGTGCTAGAAAATGACATGCTTGCATTTGATTGGTTTATGCTTGAAGCATTTTGTTTGGCAGTAGCAACTGCACGCTTTTCTAACGCCTTACGGCGATTCTCCTCCATACGCCTACGCTGTTCATCAGTCAAAGTGCTCATTTTCGAAAACTTAATTAAGGTACTGGTGTATTCACAATCAGTAAGGTAATTTGTTGAAATATTGAATATGGCATCAATCTGTAACTTGGCATTTAAAATTAAATTAATAGTACATAACACCCACCGCTATCTGAAAGCTCAGAAACACAAACGTGACATATTTTAAGATTTATCGTTAGCTTCGCCTTAAACTCTACATAGAATACAGGTGAAAGGTCTACTTATGACTTAAATCGGGAATTGAACTAAAAAATAAGTAAGTGAATGATCAGAAGCCGGAAATCATCATCATCGGAATCATCAATCATCAACATCAGTCAAAGTGCTCATTTTCGAAAACTTAATTAAGGTACTGGTGTATTCACAATCAGTAAGGTAATTTGTTGAAATATTGAATATGGCATCAATCTGTAGCTTGGCACTTGCATTTAAAATTAAATTAATAGTACGTAACACCCACCGCTATCTGAAAGCTCAGAAATACAAACGTGACATATTTTAAGATTTATCGTTAGCTTCGCCATAAACTCTACATAGAATACAGGTGAAAGGTCTACTTATGACTTAAATCCAAAATCGGGAATTGAACTAAAAAATAAGTAAGTGAATGATCAGAAGCCGGAAATCATCATCATCGGAATCATCAATCATCACAAACTGGAAATTCAAATTATTCCTATATTTCATGTCATTTGTGATATTACTAACTAGTTGCTAGTTAAAGTAATTTTCTTTGTCAGCCATTCCTTCATTGCCAATGGTTCGCCAGGAACTCATCGCACAAACAACAAACTGACAACTGTGACAGCATGATCGCAAACAATGTATAAAACTAAAAATGTTCACTGCAAACTTGAAACTTCTTTTCTATTGACTATATTGATCAGTCTTTTTTATCATGCAATGTTTGTTTGAACTTTACAATAATTGCTGTACTGCACTATTTTTTGTTCATACACTTGTGTATAAACACAAAGCCTTTTCACTTACAATTTACAATGCATTGAAGTGCATTGGCGCATTCGCTTCCCATTTCCAACTTTCCAACAGACCAAATCAACAAAAACATCACAACGTTTGCCGGCCTAAAATTTTGCCCTTGGATCTTCAATGGTTATTTGTGTTTAGCAAAAAATTTCATTACATTAATGTGAAATGTACGAGCCGAGCCGTAGCCATGATATACGAAAGACTTCCTACAGTGGGTTCAAATGACTCGCACTTTTCCCCGACACACACATGGATATTTGCATTTTGAGCTGTAACTCCAGACAGCCACTGCAAACCTAGACGCTGACACTATGCGCTATAGTAGACGGTTGAATGAAATACGCTAAATACAAATCCAGATATTGGTTATGAGGTGATGTGCCTTTCGAAGTGTTTTAAATTGGGTTAGGGTTCCGTCAATCTCGTATTTCTATAATTATGATTATTATGAATCAATCATTTTTTTGCTTAAACTTTCCAACCTTTCCCTAACGGAAAACCGACAAGGATAAGCGAACCAATCCAATTAAATAAATAGAGTAGTAAATTTTAATTTTCATACACAAACCCTTCACAAAATACGGTACAAATAAAAGAATGTATACATTATTTCGTTAAGAACGAACTACTTTCTATCAATGGTTGGCAGTACAGTCTGCCCACGACGAATTTGGCCCCAACCAATCAATCTGAAAATGAAATTCATGTTGTTCATTCAAATCAGAAAATTGTTACAACCCAAATGCCACCAGCTAAACAAGTAATAATCATGATTGGTTACCTCCAATGTTTCTCCACACGACGGGATAGGGCAATTTTCTCTCCAATTTCCGTACAAACGGGATTTGTAAGGGCAACTTTCGCTAAATCGGCTTTGACCGCATTTACACGTCCACCAGTGGATAGGGAGCCAATATTTACCATCAATACTTCACCTTTCGAAAGTTTTTGTACCTAAAAATTGTACAGTCAAAGTAAACCGTTAGCCAAACTATTTACCATTTAAGTTTATCATTTATCTTATCATCATCAAAAGATTAAACCTTACTTTCGCAGCTTTTTTATCCCCTTCTGTACGAACACCAAGCAAACGTCTCAGCAAATAATACGAAATTTCGATTTCGACAAAAATATCAGGGAGAGCACCCACAGAGCCCAGAACTTGACCAACCATACGATCCGCACGACACAACGTAGGATCAATCATTGTTCCGACACCTGCACATTAACAAATTAATAATTTAACCGTATCTTTCTACTATAATTTATTAATACATATATGTAACCATAAATCGAAAGATTTATCGAAAGTGTCACATTTAAAAATTGTTTATACCTATTAACCCGCCGGGCACTGCAAACTGTAGATCATTTTGCTCAGCATACAAAGAAACAATACGGGAGAAAATTGGTCTGCAAGTAAGTTTTCCATCGTCATCCTTCGAAACAAGCCCTGGTCTTACTTCGATTTCTTGTCCAACCTGTCATGAATTAATTAAATTCGTCATCGTACCTTAACCTCATCCAAAAGTCATAAATAAAACCCAACGCTTTCTTGTCGCTCTTACTTTCAGTACACCTTTCAATAATGAACCACCAGCAACACCACCTTTCAAGTCCTCAACTTCTGAGCCTGGCTTATTGACGTCAAACGATCTGATAATAATTAGCCGAGGTTGTGAAGTGAAATCCCGAACAGGTATCGGAATTTTGTTTGTAATGTACTCGCACAGTACTTCAATGTTATACTTCAATTGGGCAGAAATTGGAATCACTGGTGCATTTTCAGCGACGGTTCCTGAACAAACCAGTTAGCATTCAGTTAATTAATGCTGAATGTGAGTTAGAAAATGTATAATACATGTGCTGCAGAGACATCACCACTACCCCTACCAGCAACAGAAAATTACCAGGAGTGCGAAATATGATGAAAAACCCATCATTACGTAAGCCCAAAAACACTACAAGCTTGATAATTCAAATTTTATTAAGTATATTACCAAGCTTAATTGTAATATTCCTTTCCAATTCATTCTTAAAACGAACAGTTTGAACACCGGAAATTGCCTTTACAACGGTAGATTTTCCATGCGCTACATGTCCAATCGTTCCTATGTTAATTGTGGCTTGTCGACTAATGACTTCAGGAGATAAGGGATTCAACTTCGACACATCCTGTATTCAATATCCATTTAACATTTAAAATTTAACTACGACATATTATGTGTGCTGTCGCCTAATTAATAATAGCATACATCAACATCAAGTTTATAATTTAATTAATTAATAAGCCGGCATGATAAACTCATTGGGCATAATTTAATGTTCTACATTTAAATTTAAAAATTTCATTAACCTGCATAAATTTTGCCCAAGTACTTGTAATGCTCCTCAAATAATCATCAATTTATTTATTTATCAATCATTCTAATTGAGCATTCATTGATTAACTTGTTAAATAACATTCCCAAACTCAATCCATCCTTTGTGCCACAATTCATTCATCAGTCAACTTTGATTAGTTAATTTTAAACGAAAAACCTTATCAAAAATCATAAAACATAGAGGGGTGCTCTATGTTGTGCATGAGGTTTGGCTGATGCAATACCCTCATCCTAATACTTTTACATTGACATATTAGCTCACATCTTTTATCCATATGCACAACAAGCCCTAACCGGCACACTGAACTTTTTACCCGAAAAACACTGAAAAACGACTTACCAATGTCGTCAAATCCTGTTTCGCTAAATGGGGCTGACCCATCGGGGGTTTCACTGCTGCAGTTTCCGACATTTTTCCTCAAGTTTTTCTGAGATTACTGAAGAAATTTTGAAATAGTGAACACTTCACATGCACAAAAACCAAGTAAAGGTACAATACAAAACGCGTAACACTGTGTATGCTATAGCACGAAAAATGCATACATATTTTCCCTTCACAATTAACATCAAGTCAACTTTTTGTATTTCACTATCTGGTTAACTTTTATGGTGTCCTTCAATGACTCCACTGCTGTGCGTATATTGAGCACAGCACAATATCTCCTTCAGTACATAAAATTTCTCATTTCTTCCTTCTCTTCTGTTCTGCTTTCTGCTATTCTGCTCAGTACTCAGTAGTGAAGAGAGCGAGAGAGAGGACCCACCGTCATCTTTTCTGATCAAAAGTTCTGCTGATGCTACCCCTAAGATTTCTTCCTGGGTTGCGTTTGTAACTTTGTATATAATATCCTTTTCCCTTGAATGAAAGGTTCGCAGATTTGGTGTAAGGTAGCGCAGTGAACTGTTTCTGAATATCGTCTGTAAGCAGGCATTTTAAAACCTAAACGATGGATGACTAGGATGACCAGTAAAGGGTTTAAAAATGATCATGAAATTCGATAAAGCAATCAATTTCCGTATATATTATACTCAATGTGTGAATTCCAGATAATGCCTTACTAGTTTTGCATGGTGGTCTAACTTGAATGTTGGTAATGGATATGCAACATTTTTGTTAAGTATGTATGGAAAGGGGTGTTGTTGTAAGTGTGATGTACGAGGAAATTTTCATATGAATTTTAAAACCTTTGTTTATAATTTTAATTTGAAATTGATTAAAGTATTCAGTCGTGGGCTAAAAGTAATTTTATGTTTAGTTTAGTTTATTTCAAATTACAAATGTGAATGCATTTTTATATGTGAACAAACCATGTAGCAAATGTAACAATAATTTACATATCATACAGAGAAATTATTCTATTTTACAGTAATACATTTACATAATACATGTGATAATCTTTCTTTTTTCCCGAATTGCATAATATTCACTGACAGCATTGAACGTCAATGTTTCCACTTCCTCTTGGATCACAAACCTTATAGGATTCCAGGAAGGATCCTTTGGGACACGATGATTCTTTGGACAATGTCAAGGGAAGCTTGTGACATCCAGTCCACTTACAAGTTTTCTGCCGACTAAGGCGCTGGAGCAACAATGAAGAAAATGGAGGTTTTGTTTCCTGATCATTTGTATTCAATTCGGAAGAGTCGTCTACATTTAATATCCATAAATTCTTAATGTTATTTAATATATAATGAATAATGTGGATCTGCAGTTGTGTCTTTCAGCTTTTTGCTTTTATTAAATTAAATGGACAACCCACTTGCTCTTTGTTCATTCAGGTAACAATTACAATGTTGTATAACAAATATAGTTATGAAATGAAATACCTTGGGTAATCTGAAAATCGTCGGGTTCTCTCCAGGGTAAAATTCCTTCTGTATCGTCTTGATATACGTAAAATGATTCCGGAAGTTCTTGACACTTTCCCCAGTGCGCATTTAAGCATATATTTAAAATCACTCCTAAAAATATGAATATATAATTCATCATAATTTCAAATTTTACTGCTAGTTATTCGTTGTCTTGTCTGAAAAATGTAAGGTCTAATGCAATGAAAAATTTGCAGAATCAAAAATGCGTCTATATATATTTTTTCGTAAAAATTGCCAACTCGATTCAGGAAAAGTATAGCAGACAACAGCGTTTGAATCAAGGGCACACTTGGAACCTTTTTCTCTGCGGTGTACCTCAGCGGAAGTTAATGTGGTTATGAGGATCTATTTTGTTTTCATAAGCAACTCGAATAGACTCATAAGGGAAAGTGTGGTTGGTTGAATAGCCCGAATGACTCATGTTTTCTTAAAATCAAAACACCAATTGACCGTTTACGCTCCCAAGACGCTTACTCATGTAGCAGAAACATATGCATGCAGAAACATAAAAATTCATCGGTGTATACGTTTCCACATGTCAGAATTATTTTTTCGGATCTTTGATGCGATTATGAAATTTCAAGGAAGGAAATACTCGTAGCCAAGTAATTGGGTTTCTGTTCTGCACCAGAGCACCAAGTGGCACTGAACTTCTTCAACTAGAATGCATATATACTATTATTGCATTTTAATGCCAAGGATGAAGGAGCACTGAGAAATAATAACAAAGGGTTCAAGAGTGCAGTTTAGCGGATGACAGCGTAGAAAGCGTACAGTTTTATTACTTTAAATGTTACATAGGTACACATATGTATTTTTAACGCAGTAATACTTATAAAACAGCGTGTAAAAAAATTTCTGTAGCGTATAAAATGCTTATTTTTACAAAGTGTCATTGCAATTCGGCTGAATAGGAAGATTTTTCTTACTAATTTGGACGCAACAAAACTTATTATCGTAAACGTCGACGCAAAAATTCAGTTTAATTTTAGTTTTGCCTTATTAGATAATCTGTGAAGTGAATAAATTTACATTTTTTGTAATTTGTTTTCCTAAGTAAATTTATTTCCTGGATCAGATCAGAATAGAGTTAAGAGTATTTGATTTCTTGGAGTGATGCATAAGTATCATTTGCTGCAGACCCGTAATCCGTGTCCGTGATCTGCACTTGGCACATATGCACACAATGCATCAGCATTATATCTTATATCCGTAGTTTTACAGAGTTGAACAAGATAATTGCAGACTACATAATAGCAAAAGTAGTTATCATACCCAAGGCAAATTCCTAAGAATCTTTCATGCTCACATCTTATGCAAACATGCTGGGTCATTAGTACCTTGGCTAGAATGATACCACCAATTTTCCAAGTCACTTGCAGATAAACTCTGCTGATAAGTTGCATTCAAAGGAGTTTTCCAAAGCTTCTCACAAAGTGAGCACCAAGCATCCTCAAAGTAGTAAACATTATGTACCATGTACGACTTCCTCCACTCAAGATACTTTAAGTATTCTTCAGGATGCGTATCTAGAAATACTAAATACTCTGAGAGCTTCTCAGGAGACTCAAACGATCTCGCTTCGATATAAGAACTTTTAGGTGCGACTTTGGAATAGTCTCCATATCCAAAAACAACAGGGACCATTCCAAAATGTAAGGCATTATAGAACTTTTCCGTTATGTAGTCCTCGCAAAGAGAATTTTCAAAAGCCAAATAAAACTTGTATTTCGGACCGATTGCCTTATAGCACGTTAGTGGATCCTCACAGATCCCATTATAAGATGTACAGTTCAAAGTGCCACACTTTCCATATATATCTATAGGAATGTATTTTTGAAGCGCTTCCACGTATTCTTTTCTCCCACTTGGTTGGTAACGACAATTGGAGACAACCCATGCGGCTAACTTTTTTCCTAGGCTGGAAAAAAACAATCATGACAATTTATACATGCGAGAGTGTTTTCCTCATCTCGCTTGCTCATGTCGATACGCAAGCAAGTTTTTACGTGCTCGGAATGTTTTGTTAAAGAGTTTCTTTCATGAAACTTACATGGAATGAGCAGTAATGCTCTGTGAAGGGGAATCGTCAATATGAACTTTCCTCATTGTTTCCTGCTTTCTTGAAACTATTCGGCCGTAAGGAATATAAACATCCGAATCCCATCGGTAAGTCATCGTCCAGTTGAACAAACCTTCGAACGGCTTCAGATTTATCCAGGTGTGAACTGGAGCTTCCATCATGTGAAATACCCAAAACTGACGGTTCATTCGGAATTCAGGGATGTCATCATGCTCGTCATAAAATTTCCAGAATGACTCCCATCTGAGGTTATTTCAAGTTTGTGGAGAAGCTTTTATTGCCTAGTGAAAAAAGTGAGCGCAATATACTGATACTAGATAACTTACAAACTTTTTTTCTTCAGCTGCAGATTACGACAGTCAAAAACGACGGCATCTGCGATTTCGAAGTACGAGCGATCTGTGGTGAAATCGCATTTGTACGGACAATTTTGAAGATGTTTTGATTTGAAACAAAAGGCAAGTAGACCCTCTCCTTCCTCTCGAATCAGAGACGTCCAAAATAAGATTTGGCGTGGGTACAGAGGCTTCGCATACTGCGCGTCTTCTGTATCATAATCCTACGTACAAATAATAATGGATAATGGACAAATAACTCATTTGTTAAATTGAAAGATTTTAAAGTCTCGATATATTAGAAAAATGTAATCCCTTTGCCTGGGAAAGGATTAAATTTTTCTAATATATCGAGACTTAAAATCTTTCAATTTACCAAATGATACTGCTACTCGCAGTCAAATTAGAGTTCCAAAAAATTTCTTCCAAAATAACTCATTAATTTTACACAAGTATCATTTAGTAACGTGAACTTACTGTTAATCTAACTATTGGCAATATGTTTTTCTTCCTGTAGTAATCCTTTAATCGAGAATTAGAGTTTTCAAGCAGCGTATAAGTAGCGAGGAAAACAAGAAGGATAATAAGGCCCCAAGTAAGCCTACCGTATTGAGATTTCAGTCTTTTTACGAAGATCCAGCATTGCTTGCTTTGTAATTGTCTAACCAACCCCATGCTTACTCTGACTTCATAATTTGAAAATATTTATTTACCAAAATAGGAGCCCGAGATCTATTACAGGTGTGCAGAAAAAGGCATGTCTCTGGCAAATTCTCTAATTTTGATTCTTGTAAAATTACGCTCAGTTTCCTGCAGCTATATTTGAAAGCTATTGAAAAACATTATATACCTTGCCTTGCTTGTTGATCTTCCTATCTTGTTCGTATGAACATGAAGGAAAGATAAGCTCAGAAAGCCGAATGCCATGTAGTACGTACGATTCCCATGAAGTAAGCTTTCCTAATCTAATCAATGTTTGCTCAACCAATCAGTCAAGTTATCAATTCGAAATTACAGATTACAAACAAACTGAAATGCAAAGACTGACAGAAAGCTGATTCCCATGAATAACTATTGCATTGCTAGCTGGAAAGACACATTTTGCCCCATTTCCATTAGGTTTCCGAAGCTGCCGCTGGCTTGATATATATTGCACGTATGACTAAAGGTTTCTCGGAGACAACAAAGTAGGACGCATAGGTTTGCATTCGGCAAGCTCCTCAGCTTAGTAGCTTTCTCGATGTAACTAACCGCTTGTCTCGAATTTCTATCTAATGATTGCAAAATCACAAACAAATGCCCTACTTACTTAATCTAATCTAATACAAGATTATTAAGAAATACACCGAAACTTATTTAGCGCAAGTATTATCACTTCTTCCTGAAGACATTGCAAGAACGGAAGAAAAGAACTTTCAGCTCCTTGGAAAAAGGGAGATTATACTGTGAAATCTGGAAGAAGAAGTAAACACGTAGAATACTCAACCACCGGCTGTTGACTCAAAGTGTTCTTCTAGTCTGCCTAAAATGTGCATGATACTGTTTCGTATTGAGAAATCAGGCATTTTATGGCTCTCTGATGCGGGCAAAAAATGCCTCTCTCCTTCCAGGCGAAGATTCCCAATGGGGACCACATAGTTTCTCGTTATTGTCCTCCGAGCATTTCTCTTTTTTGCCTTTTGGCTTAAGAAGACATATGAGTAATGCTGAGTGCTGTGCAAAGAATAGCCGGCTTGCTTTTTTGTCTGTCCTTGTCCACTTATAATATTATCTTGTTAAGAGTTTTGTATCTGTCCGCAAGAAAGCAAGTTACGTTCGTGTTTCTACGTTATATGTCTAATACGCTTATAAAAATGCACATTCTTTGCGCCTGGTACTGACTAGCTGCATTATGCGGATGGACTCCTTCACTTCCACTCATTGGCACTGCAGATTTTTTGAGACTCGCCCAATCTGTAACACTTACTAGTCTGCTTGTACCCCAAAGTTTTCTGATAACTGTAGGATATGATCACTTTCGACTTCACTATAACAAAAAAATACACAAAAGAACTTTTTTTCTTTGTACTCTCGTATCACTAGTTGGGATGGAGGCGGATGAGGAAGTCTTTTAAAAAGAGACAGACTTTGAAGACACTATGATGATCTGATTCTGATGTCAAGTAAAGATTTTATTCGCAGAAGGCCTAACCAACTACGAAATAAACAAGTGAAGACTTCCACACCACGCAGATTTCAATTCTAACGAGAACCTCGCAGTGACACAGCCAAACAACAAATACCACTTATTCCACCCTACACAATCCACTTTGGTGCTGGAGATGGTAACTTTTAGAAGGCTTGAATTTATTTTGGAGTATTATGGAGTATATATATGTGTGTGGATTGGATGTGTTTGTGAAAACGTTGAATTCAAGATGAAACTAAAAAACGGTGCTAGCCAAAGCCCCATGTAGCAGTAGCAATGCCATGAATATAAAAAAGCTATGAAACTTTTCGGCTGATTGTCATGCGGAAACTTGGCCAACCATGCATGCCATAACATTCAATCCGTCATTCTAAAAGCGTGTTCCTTACCGTTTCTTTAGCAGTTTTTTACGTGAATGTTTTCTCATGTCTTACATACACTTCCCAAAGAGTAGAAAGGGTTTTAGCCGTAAACACCAACACGTACGTGGACGGTCATAATATGTAAGAATTGTGTAGATAAAAAAGAAAATGCTAGTCAAGTTTGGTATTAACGTTGCTGGAGGGTTTAACACAATCAATTCAATTTTTCCGGTTTTAGTAGCAGTTGCATGTATTAGTCTGTATTAGTGATGCTTTGCTTTCCCTGGTGTTATATATATGCTACATGTCTGCTACTTTTTCTTGAAACAAAAACTTACATACATACGAAAGAATTTATTTTCTTTCACTCCACTGGATAGAAGGATAGCCTGAAATATACACAAATGCCTTTCGATTTGACTTTGCATGATCTGCATTATGCATTTTGTTGTAGATACTGAAGAAGCTAGTAGGCATATGTGCTTACCATACCCTCGTAATTGCCATTTTTCATGCAAATTTATCACTTCACTACGTTCCATTTTCTAGATGCAGCACATAAACTTGTCATACGAACACACAATCCTTGCCTTGCTTGGTGCCCCAATGTCGCCTAAAAAGGCGTAAGAAGGATACTGGATAGAGACAATTTGTGAAGAAAATGCTTACAAGGGAATACGTTTTGGTGAAGCTTAAACTAGACCAAACAAAATATTGTTTCTAGTGTCTTTTATGGCGTAGATTACGAATCTGAAATCCGTTTTCTGTAAAACGCAAGTTTGGCTGAGTTAAAAGAGTATTTATACTAAAACCTCCCATTGAAATAACATGGGCAAAAAATTACTTACTTATTTAATTTTTCAAAAATCAAGCTTAAAAAATCAGCCATATTTTGTATTCAAACTATATTAAAATTCCTCTCCAATTAAAAGTTATTTAGCTATTACTGAATTTTAAGGCATGTGCTCCTCCACTACCATTTACCATGCATTACAGCTTATGAAAAAACAAACAAAATCCCGTAACTAAAATGTGGTGAGGAATTTTAATAAAGTTTGAATACAAAATATGAACAACTTTTTTAGCTTGATTTTTTGAAGAAAAAAAATATTTGCATTTATTGCCAGTGTTGCTGGTAAGTTTTTGCGAAGAGAGTATATATGTGCCTTATTTATATAGAAGGTTTACGTAATGTACAAATTCAAAAATCCACTTCTTCGTTCAAACTGGAAATAGATTTTATTTCATAACTGATGTGTAACACCCCTCGACAGAAAGTGAAAAGTTCAGGAAATACGTTTCACATGGTAAAGAGTAAATGCCAGTTTGTGGCTAGTTGGTCTCTGGGAGCATGAGAAGTGAGAAATGGGATAGAAAATTCTCTTTGTAGTCTACCATCGCTCCACATGTATATCTGTTGTTAAATGCTAAGCCACGCAATCATGCCCCAACAATTGTTGATTACCTCCAGTTAAACAATAGAGAGAATGATGAAGAGCAGAAAACCCTCCAATTTCCTATTCAATGCAAATACATATACGAGTGTTACAACCACCGTCATAGTTATATGGAGAACCGAAACTCCAGCAGAGCCAGAAGGCACGAATTTGAATGTAAATGAAATCATATACGAGTTCCCAACACCGCACCGCTCGGTGGTCAGTTTTCTGGAATGCCCGAATGCCTCTGTCGGAATGGCTAATTGAATATATCCCATGTGCATTATTGGATGTCTTTGAGCCACTAAACAAACTCCTTTCCATTATTTGCATCAAATCGAACATTATAGATTACAATGTGGTTTAACGTGCATGATAATGAACATGAAACGACAAAGAATCATATAAATAAGCTTTTATTGCCAGTATTTACTTAGTAATACTTTCAAAGGCCCTTTCGTATAGTCCTTAAAATGGGGAAAAGTATCCCGTAAAATAGCGTACATGTGCAATATCATTTTGCTGTATTATACAATAATGGCTTCTATTTTATGTATATTGTGCTGTATATAACAAGTTTACATTGAGACCTCCGATCACAAGACTTTTATTGGTCATCCATTATCATATTTGTATAGGCATTCAAGCGACGGATTAATTTCCTTTCCTACATTTTGTATAAGATGCCATGCGGAAGTTGAGTAAGTTATGCTAAAACAAATATCAGGTAATAACACAGTAATGCGACTGATTGAAATAATATAAAGTAAAGGTAAACATCAGTTGCATTTTTTTTCAGAGTACATCCTTTGTCAGCTAATGCATGCGGTTACTAATCCAAAAGCTAAAAATATATACATATATCATAAATATTACATGCCACCCTAGCAAGTGACAGGATAATGGAATGATGCTGAAGTAAACGCAAATTTATTCGTGCGGTAAATTATGGCTGGAAATTCGCTCAAAGATACAATCTGTACAATCCGTCTAGTTCTTGAAGCTAAAAAATGACATAAGGGATTTAAGGTGAGGTGATTCAGTAGACAACATGGTTCCTTTCTGCCAGTCTGAAGATCCCACTGGTTCTAAAAGAAGGATCTCCCTTGCTTCCTTGATTATTTCTAATACTTCGAGGAAATGCTTTTTGCAGGATTTTCTCACAATTTCCTGGTCCGTCTTGTCAACGCAGTCATTGACTCTAGAAACACACAGAGCGAGCAGTCCTTCATACAAATAATACAGCAAGCGTCCTACAAAAACAACGCGAAAATTTCAATATTTAATAGTATTGATCGATAGAACGATAGAAGACATAAGTGTAATGCGAAATACATACAATTGTGCGAGCAAAATAAATGCATACCTCTATACGTATTACATCCAGGGTATATGACATCCATTACAGCCAAACAACTTCTGGACAACTCGACCATTTTCTTCGCCAGAAGAATACATTGTGCCCCGTCAAAGTTGCAGAGAAACTTTTCAATCATTTTTATTAGCTCCACTTGCATTTCCACGACGAGATAATGATTTCGGTGCAGAACGGTAGTCTTATATTTTTCCACCATGTCGTCAAAAGTTTCCCAACTGTGGGATATCGAAAGCTGGCTTCGTACCTCTTGAATTAAGCTGGCAACCCAGGCGGGGCTGGTTGAAATATCATGACAGTTCTTGTTACACCGCCATTCCGAGTTCGGGTCAAGAGGATATGTCGGTAATAAATAGCCATTGAGACAGTCTAGATTTTTGCATTTGATGGCAGAGAAAAATGTGTTGAATTCTGCGGGATCTGAGCATCTTTGGCATGTACATGTAATGTAATATCTCTCCCGAAGGTATTCCTTCCTTTCAAGAGTTCCCAATGTGGGATCCACAAACGACGTTGTTACCGCTTCACCTTCGGCAATATTTCGTGTGGCAATTACGGCAATACTGTAGCCTCTTCCTGAAGTATGGATTGTATATCGTGTGTTAGGGAAACAGTCGTGCGAGAGGAGGCTAGCGTGGTAGAAGAGCAGTGATGCATACCTATCCAAAAGGAAAAGGCAAAGTAAAAAAATAGTTGAAACATTATCGAATTAAAGAAGCGTGTAAATATGATGAAGGTCGAATGATTTTTTGACTGGGTCATTGGGTTTAGTGCGTTTGCATTTTTTGTTTGAATTGTATAGCTTATTGCATAAAGCACTCATCATTTTTTAACACCTACCTTGCGTTAGGGTTTTGCTCAGAGGGATCGCTCATATCTGGAAGATTTATGGGAAACGAGTGTATCGCACTCACTCCAGCGACATGGTGTAAATCATCAAATTCGAATTGGGTTAAGTGGCATTCCTGCTTAATGAATTTGTAAAGTGCTATGTCTGTAGCAACAGCATAAAAATTCTGTCTTCGTATCGACTCTCGAGATTCCAAGCTTCGTATTAACTCCCATTTGTCAGGCCGTTTCTCTTTGAGGAGCAAGAGCCGCAAAATCTTTATCTTTTCGTATTCAGGAGGATTCACCACTGGATTGACAGGAGATTCTGCGAATATCTTGCATTCATAGTTCGCGTGATCAGGCATCTGTACAAATACCATGAGAGGAAAAGTTTATATATTCTTTGAATATTTTATTCTTATTTATCCGGTTTTAGATCAGCAGACTTTCATTTCGATCAAATGGGTGACTAATGGAATCATTTCCATTTTCATCAATGCACGTAAATGACGTAAAGTACATTAATCCCAGCTCAGGTCGTGACTTTGCTGATGCAACACAGACGAGTGCAAATTGCAATGCAATATTGAATCGCGGTTACACATCAATATGTACCTATTCGACGAATCCCAGCCGTGACAAAAGGTTAGACTGCAGAAATATTGCTCACATGTAATTTATGATCAGTCCATATAATGAGTTGACAACAATACAATCACGTGAGTTATATGAATTCTATTTACACATTTTCATAGTCATATAGGTTTCTCTCATCTAGCCTATTATCGGAAACTCTAAATTTGGGTATTGTAAATGAATACATTGTCCATGATTCCAACCTGTTCAGATTGATGTTTGTATGTGCGTGGTACGAGATTGTTAAAAAGATGAGTAATGAACAAGTCCAGGTTCCATTACAAACCAAAGCTATCATGATGAGGTAATCAATGGCACACCAACCATTTGAGTTGGGAATACGTGATTTCAACCACCTCAAAAACAGGCTGGCAACGCTCTCTCTCTCTCACTCTCTCTCTCTCTCTCTCTCTACGCAATACGGCAAACATGAAGCTATTTTTGTTAATATCGAACATCATCATCACAGGACGGGGGCAAAGTGCAAAGTACAAACGTTTTTGTAAAGATTGTGAAACAATACCGTTTCCAACTTTCATACATGTATGCATTAACTCATGCCTGTTGTAAGTTACATAAAACTGAACCTTGTGTACTTTGACTGTTTGACTTGATTACTTACCCAGATGGTTAGTGTGAATTAACGTTATCTCTCTACCATAAGATTGAAATCTAAATGAGGTATGACGGCATAAAGCCAACGATAATGAGAACTGTATTATTATTCGTGTATGTAAAACGGCTGACATTTAAGAGTTCAACGTAAGCCGCACGCTACCGTAGACTCCCATCTTTTTCAGATAACAATCGGAAAAGCCAAGGACTTGTTTACATGTCACGAGTCACGATAGGTTTGGGTGCTCTGTTCAGTGCTCATAATTATATATTCCTAGCTGAGAGGACACTAGTACTAGTCCAGTGCATACGAATTCATATAAAAGTTATTCCATTAGCTTTTCATAATTTACGCCACACCGCAAAATCTAGTGTCATCACTCTTATCATCTGTAATACTGTAACCGTACGAGTCTCCTCTTCATCAATAGGAAATAGTTCATGACATACAACAAACGCTTTAATAAAATCATCACCTTTTATGCAACATGCAACGCCATCACCACCACCAACTGCTTTTTTCATATTCATACATTCACTTCATGACTTTTCAGGCGCAGTAAGATTCATATTTTATATGAAAAACAAGAATGAGGATCAAAACACGGATATAAAAATTGACCTATTAGTCTGTGCTGGCTTCAGGTCACGTACTTATTTCTGTATGCAAATGTATTCTTCATGGAGAAATTAGCAAAGATAAACAAGTAAAGTTCAAAACAGAACTGGTGATAAGTAGGATAACCACCCCACATGGCGTGATGTTAGCCAAGAGCCAATACACAGAAATGTTGCAGTTGACATGATCTACTATGTTACAGCTTCCGCTGCAGTTTTTAATTTCATCTCACAGAGAAATTGAATAAGGTGTGGTGTTTACGTATAAAGTATACTTGTTTGTAACTTTATAGACGATTGTGAAATTATGGAAAACAAGAAAGTGCTGAAAACAATCTGCTCAATTAAATAGAATCCTTGTCTTGTCAAATAAATACACTGTAAAACTACGACTCATCTCGCCCTATTTACTATTTTTACCATATTAGATTTATTTCCTTTCAGATATAAGTACAAAAAAGGATAAAGTTCACACTGTTATTTGTAGCCATCAATTTGCCCATGTCGTGTCAGTATGATAAATGGATTTATTAAAGGCACCAGCAAAATGAATAATTGGTATCGTGCAGCAAAATATCGTTGTTATCGCCAAACTTGGAATACAACAAGATCAGATGTACGTATTGATGAGGGGGAAAAGATTCATGTCGTGGTCAAAGGTCCAGAGGTTGGTTATCACTACTTAATTGCCTAACAGACGATCACGATTTTCACGTCTTCCATCACGATATATGAATGAAACTTATTTCAGCTGGCTACTTATTCTCCTATTTCTCCTTGTAAAGTAATGACAGATTTTAAAGAGACAAAAATTTTTGCTTTATTACAACAAATTAAGGAAAAATGGAATTTGCCTAATATGGTTATTATGAAGCTATCTAACACTTTTTTGTCATCTTGGAATAAATACCATCACAGGAATTTCGGAATATTTATACTACTAGGTGGAATTACACGTATGTGTTAACAGATATAAAGGAAACTTACATTTTCACATTGCATATTGCACACTGGCCATCCACATTTGGAGCATCTGTACAAACTCTGAATAGTTTTGTAACATCCTAGACATGTGCTTAGACTTTTAGCATCACAAAAGGCAACCCCATATGGTCCTGTTATCAACGGTTTCTCTTGAAGAATTAGTTCACCTTCTCGGATGGGTCTGGATGCAACTAAATGTCGGCCAAGACTGTTGTTTGTCTTGATGATACAAGGAAGTCGGCTATTTGACTCCATGATAACGTCTGGTGTAAGTAAATACTGACTTGTTCAAGGATAAAACTATTTGAATAAAAATTTTGCACTTTACTCCAGACAATCGCACTTTAATTCACCTACTCACTGTTAAAACTTAAAAGACGTCGCTCCAATATACACACTGTAAGGCACAAGTTTCTCCTCTGATCTTCTGCCAGGCATGTCTCGTCTTTGCACTGTCATTTGGCGAAATCCCCTAATGATAGCTGTCATTAAGAATGATTGACTTCCAGAAAGGTGGGCTACGTCTGAGGATCGAGTCTGAACGACTTACTTAATGTCACACTATACAAATGTCTCTTGCTAGTTAAATCCTTCTCCTATCGATTAATGATTCGATGGCAGTAAATGAGGTTCAGATAAATCTGAAGAGGATACATGCATTGCACACCATGCTATGTAACTGCACTGATTCCTCATCAATAGATAGTTCGCACCATGCATTATGACAGGAGGCGATATGAGCTGAATTATTCCATGTAAAGAACTTTGAACGAACAACAATCACGTGTAAAGTTAAACAACGCTTCACCGATGGTATCAAGCTTATGAAGCCACAAGTTCTTCAGGTGTGTAATGGGATGTGTTTCACTCATCGAGTGTTTCACTCCAATCTGCGAGAAGAGAAACAAAGTTGGAGATATAAAAATACACGTACTTATGTATGCTAATATCCTACCAATAAAACTGTACATGTAGTTTATATGCCATGTCGGCAATGTGGAAGACATAAAACTATAAGGATGATCTTTTGCGCTGCGTGCTCTATTTATATTTCATCAATCATCATTGTATGTGTGCATGCATTTGCATTGTTCAGAAACAACCGGAGACGAATATATTGCTTTAATACTATACGCACAACCTCTTTAAGAAGCTACGATTGTCTAAAACGAGAATTTTTATTAATGAGCTACTGAGAAAATGATGAAGATAAAAGATGATTATATTTTGTTACATAAGGCATTTTATTAAAATACAGATAGGAAATGCTTTTACATGTAATTCCGTCGGTTTTATGATTGCGCTGGATAGGAGTGGAATTAAGTTTTAGTTTCTGAACAACAGTAATGCATTAGATATCTTTCAGCAGACACATTTCCTGCAAGTAAATCCACTATAAATCCAAGTGTGAAGTGAGAAATTTGCACCCTATACTTAATACTTATACACAACAAGGAAATGAACTGTGTGCATATGCACATGTCTGCATAACTGAAAGGATACCTTTACTTGCTTCTGCAGCCACAACGTTCATGTAATCAACAAAGACAATGCTGCACTGTCATGTAATGCACACTAAAGATGTAGGAGAAAACTTTTCACTGCAATCACTTCACAATTCATAGAACAACACTTGAAAACTTAAAGAGATTTACAGGATAAATGTTCAATCAACTGATCTTGAAGTTTGGCTTCTCGACTCTCGACTGTGATTTTACTTCAGGTTAACTCCATGCACGTACAAAAAGGATGGAACAAAGACGCTTAAAATAGGCACTTATTGTGTAATGTGCAGCGTATGCGACCAGTATTTCAGATAAAATCAGTCAGGTAATATGAAAAATAATTGTGTATTTTTGTAGTACCACAACTCTGAACTTCCTTTTCTCGCTTGTTGTCTCTCCGTGTAGTGACGATATGATTGCTCAAGTGTGAGTGAGCTGTGCAAAGGTCAGAGTACAGGTGACAAAGAAGCCAGCAAATGTGTCACGTCTCTTGATAAAATCGTATGAATTATCTGTTTGTTTATTCTGTTGAACTTAATGCACACAGAAGCATATATATTTTATTTGTAACGTGGCATAGTGTTCAACAAGAATGAGTGATAGAGTTCATGTATACCAAGGATATGAAATAAAATATCCCTGGGATGTATAAGAACTCCATTTGACATTCTCTATCAGATAAAAATTCAGTATCCCTTAACTATATTTAGCATGCACTGAGACTGGATTTGGGAGGATGAAAACACACCCACATAATATTAACAATAATTACGAGGAATGAGGAATTGAGCTAATGTTAAAATGATCGACTGGGACATTCTGTACAAGCTTATCTAGAGTATCACATCGAGCTTAAGAAAGAAATCTGAAGATGCACATTTGTTATCAAAATATGCAAGAACCATGCTACTATACTAGTCCAAAGCAAATGTTTATTGACATTGTTAGTCAATCAATTTTGTCTGAACTGTGTGAGATGGGAGAAGGATCGATGAAGAACATAAACCAAGAAACAAGAAATAGTGGTTTATGTATCATGCGGGAAAAAACAAGTGTGAAAGGCGTTAGAATTTGTTGTATGAAATTGATATCAAACTAAACTTACTTTTAGTAACTTTACAAATGATGATTTTCGCATTTCTTGTATGAAACTTCTTTGTTTCATTATTATACTTGCTCATATATCCTGATCTGGACTAAACCGCTTAACACTTCCTGAGTTTATTCTTTCCACGAAAAGGTCTTGATTTACGAACTTGAAATTTAACAAAATAAACAAGCATCGTCAAAAATTTAAGTTTCACATTTAGACTATACACATAATCGTTTTGTGCATCGCTACTACGGAGCAGGAAGACACAGGTCGCAGACCAGAGCCGCACCTCTTTATGATTGTTTATGTGTGTATCTTATTTATAACTTATTCATTAGATGATATACAACCGCATATCGCAGTTCCTAGTTAAACGCTTCCGACGCTACGTACACGTACTTATATTTCCCAAATACTGCACTGCCAAAAAATGCATTCAAAATTGCATACAACTAAAGCTAAATTCTTGGAGTCCTGTATGAATTTGAATTTAAGCCTAAACCGTTTGGATTTGAAACAATCATGACTATGCTTTGTTTTTGATTACATTAGTCTAGTTAGTTTGATTAACTTGCTTTCTGTGAAAACGTGAATTATAATAAACGCATAGCCCCCATAGTTTTACCAAATCCATCACCAAACAAAATGAGAATCGTACCGTTAATCGTACAGCATGCCCTTTCGGAAACAAAATTCAGACACATATGTGGGAGCTCTGAGAATGCGCAGATGAGAAATGAGCACTAAGCCACTAAGCGAATGTCAAACATAATTTGAAAGTTGGGTTGGTGCTGCTGAATTATAGTTTTTACGCGACAGATGTTGGTATTGACCTCAAACTAAGAACTATACTTGCAGTAACGCTGCGTCGTGGTGCGCTATATTAAAGTGGAATGNTAAGCCACTAAGCGAATGTCAAACATAATTTGAAAGTTGGGTTGGTGCTGCTGAATTATAGTTTTTACGCGACAGATGTTGGTATTGACCTCAAACTAAGAACTATACTTGCAGTAACGCTGCGTCGTGGTGCGCTATATTAAAGTGGAATGCTGACTAACTAGTAACTACGCAGCATATGTCCATAATCCTTGATGGAAGTGTGTGGTATTTGTTTTGTCCTGCTTAAGACATAGGCATAAGTTCATAGACAAGTCCTTGGGTATGACACATTTTGCAATCTGCAACTTGTTTGTGATCGTGAGTAGTTTAACCTGTGCAATGTTTCCTTTAAAGGCCAAAGTCCAAATCTGCATACTCAAAGCATGTATGTGATGCCCTGACTGATGCAGCACTGGCGATATCTCAGCATCAGCAATAATATCGTACATCCGGAATAAGCTTGAAACTGAAACTTTATTTAGGTTTGAAACTGAGTGAGTTATTTTATGAAACTGTGCCAAATTGGGCTTGTGAAGAGTTGCATTTCACAGAATGTACTTCGGACTATGCACTTTTTCGGATCACTTGTAATTATGCCAAATAAATTGTAAAAATAGCTTTATTATACAAAATCCAGCTCTAATGAACTCGTATTTCGACTTTCATCATCTTACTATGTATTACTTTTGGCGATACTTAAAACCGTCCTGCACCAACTAATATGTATATTTGTGCATTAGGAAAAGGTTAATACATCCCGTATATGTTTGTAGAACCTAAGAACCTCAAAAAACTTCTTTATTCTTACAATTAGTATTTGAAACAGCAACATATATATTTTGTCACTTAACTAATCAATTCAAAATTATTTCGGTTTCTTACGATGCGGTACGTCATCTTCCGTCGATGATGAATCTGATTCAGAGTCTGAGCTATTATGCTTTTCTCGCTTACTCGACTTTTTCTTTGACTTACTTTTCTTCTTTTTCTGCTTTTTCATTTCTTTCTTAAGCAATTTTAACAGTTTTTCATCAGTTCTGTAAGCACAAAGCAAATTGTGGTTCCTAGCATTGTAGTGTGGTTTTTAAAGTATCAAAAGAAAATGTATGACTATGCTTTCTTACGATTTGTGACCCTTATCATCCGGTTTCCTTTTCTGTGTGGACTCATGACCTCGTGAATATCTTGGTGGTGAACGACTCCAATGTTTTCTTGAACCTTCGTTTGCTTGATAGGTCTGAGATCGTCCTTCTCTTGCTTTATCTTTTTTTACTGTACTTTCGTCTTCCGACGAAGCAGATCCGCCACCAGAATGGGATTTAGAAGGATCCCTTATCCATGGTGCTCTAGGTCTTGCGACTGACGAATCCATTTTAGATTTGTTACTATTATCAAATATTTCGACCCCTCGACCCTTCCCTTTCCACTTATACTTAGAAACACTCTGACTGAAGTCAACATGTATTCGGCGATCGTCGATGAGTACATTGTCCATTTTAAAATACGCATCTTCACATGCTTTCTTATCTTCAAATTCAATAAATGCATATTGTAACGATTCACCAGACTTTTGATCTTTAATAACTTCACAACTGATAGAAAGAAAAATACACCATTTATTAAATTCAGAATTGCATAATAAGTGTAAAGTAATTAACTTTTATTCAAACCTTTTTACTTTCCCAAATCGACTGAAAATAATCTCAAGGTCTTCCTCTGATGTCACAGGGTTTAGCTTACAAACAAATAGGATATTTTCTGGAGGAGCAATATCTGCATCTGGTAAATCGCCAACCATTTCCAAAATTGTAGCTCGAGCTTTCGCCTCCTTTTCTTGTATAATTTCTTCTAATTCGTCGATTGTTTTTCCCTGTGTGTCATCGATATTTTCATCTGCTCGTATTCTACCACTCTAAAATAAAATTCAACATCCAAATTAGTTCTGCATTATAAACATTATGTTATGATCTTATGATTAAACCAATTTGTCATCAGCAAAATGCGCAACATACATCTAGCATTTCCTTCGTTGGAGAAGGAGAACGACGAGGAATTTCTAAACCTTTTGGATCTTCGAAAGGGTCATCTAAAATTATTGTGTGTGTGATTCTTATGTCTTGATAGGGACGATTTTCTCCATCGCAAATAGCTTCATTGATTTTTTCCAATATGTCAAAGCCTTCAGTCACCTCTCCGAAAACACTATGCTCATCATCTAAGTATTTTAACTTTTCCCCTAAAGTAATGAAAAACTGTGATCCTAGCATGTTATCTCCATAATCAACCATTGATATCAATCCGGGCTTTACGTGTTTTATGATAGGCACTCTCTCTGCTTCATAATATTTTGCTTGTTCGCCGTACAATAACCTAATAAAAATCAACAGTAGTACCAGATAAATTTTTATGGACATTATTGGACATCATTCTCGTAAACTTAAAATTATAAGGTTTCCCAGTTGCCAATACCCGTAAACAGATTCTCCACCGCGACCCCCTCCCGTCGGATCCCCAGTCTGAGCAATAAATCCCCTCTGAATGGTATGAAATAAATTAAAATTGTAATACTTGATCTTGCACAGCTTCAGGAAGTTGGTGCACGCTAGATAAAAAATAAAAAGTAGTGCATTAGTGATTACCTAACACATGACTCGAGCTATTTTGTTTCATATTTACACCCAGCCTGTGACAGGTGATATTTAAGTATGTATGTATGTCATTGTCAGTTTAACTTACTTCTAGGTCTCTCTTTGATATACAAATCAACTGTGATGTCCCCAATCGTAGTTTCAATTACCACCGACATTTTGAAAGTAAAATAATGAATAAACTTTCAACAAGACCATAGACACAGAACTTGAAGATGCTGGCTGTGAATTGTGATTATGTCTTTCTTATCAATAATACTTCCATCTCCTACCCGTCTGACACAAAATAGCAGTCACTGATCCCGTCAAATGATTACGTAAGTTTAATGTCAACTGTTTTTGTGACACTAAATTTATGCGTACTATTACGTACAACTTATCACGAGCAACGGAACGGAAGACAGGTAGGCAGGTTGAAATATTCTGTTTAATCCAATCCTTGTACCCAGAGTAAAATATCAAAATTGGCGTTTGATTAGAAACCACATAATGTAGTGTTAAAAAAATATACCTAACTCTTGTTACTAGTCACTAGTTACAGCCACAAGAAAACAAAGATTTTCAGCATATTCTAGGTGAACTTGGAAAAGCGAATGTTTTCCTTTTCAGGCTTCACACAAATCAAGTGTAAAAAACATTCTTACAAAAACACCGCACCGCTCTTGCGTTTTCCAAATGCAGTAAAATTGGGGATATGTAATACGATTCTGAATTCCGATTTTGAAGCATGAATAACTAACCGAACCGAATAGGTTGTTTTAAAATATAGAATTATCATTTGTTTTTAACAGGGAGCGAAAAATGATGATAAGCAAAATATATCTCATTAAAAGTTTGACAAAATAGTTTATTATTTTATTTAGAGTAAAGACTAGAGCATAAATTATGTTATGCATACATACTATACTTCATACCACATGCGTTGTACAATGATTTGATATTTGTTGGACTCATTTTCTTTAATAAAAAAATGTGTGACAAAAAAACTCGTAGATCCATATCCTGCCGGGGTTATTATAATTTCTTCGTAAATATACTTTTATCCTTATCGACAATTTTCACACTTATCACATATCCATAAACAAAGCGTCAGTATTTCTTTTTTGACTTCTTCTTTCTGCAGGAAGGAACGTTTTGCCACTTTTTCATAAGTACATTATAGGAAGAACGTGCTGTGTTTGGCGAAGGGCGCTCCAAGGAGTGCCGTCTGCAAATTTGGAAATTTATTTTATGCAATTATCAATTAAATGATCAACTGGAAATCGGACTGCCAAAATAAAATATTTTTAAAATTTGCTGTATGGTTAACCGGTTTCTACATAGTCCCCGTCCTTTTCCGAAGGAAATATAAATTTTCCATCGTTTTCAGTCATTTCCTGACCTGTCTTTCCTTGCTGGTCCAGTTGATCTTCTAGTTTACCTAGAAGTTGATTTGCTGCTGTAAATTCCATCTCTAAATTGCGAGCTTTTGCCTCGGATGACATCCAGAAGTAGGAAATCAGCATAAGACTTGAAAAACAAACGATGCATGCTATACTCAAAAATATTAGGAAGCGATGGAGGACTGCTTTATGTTCCATTGTAATGAATCCTAATTTGATGGTCTCGTCAATATTTTCTTTGATTTCGTGGGGATTCAACCGTTGGGGCTTAACATACTTCAGATGAAATGTGCGATGGCGGGGACTTTTTTCTTCGTAAATTGGGTTATGGACGTATTCACGGTCTTCCAGTTGTGAAATTGAGTTTGATTGCCAATCCTCCACTTCACCACTGAAAGAAGTTTTCTCCGTAGCCTTGAAGTCATAATTAACGGAATCGCCGTCTCCAATATGTCGGGAAGCTTTTATACAAGCTTCGCTGCCTAATTTAATAAAGAAATTGTCGTTGTCTTGAAGTTCGTCCATGGCTCTCACTCTTAAGCTCCGATTTTGAAATACGTACTCGCTCAATACTACTAATCTATACGTAGCATGCAAAATCAAAACAATTTAGCTCTTAATTATCTTTAGTGTTAAGCGTATCAAATACATGGACCGTCATGTAACTGCTAATAGTGCTAACCCTTATTTTTAAAGCGTCAATTTGTCTAGGGTGTAAAGTTTTCTCACAGGTGCCTCACGAATCACGAACCACACGCTAGATCGTTAGACTAGAAGTGTAAATCTGTACGAGATATCAACAATTTCACTTATTAACGCGATCATTAAATAATGTTAACTTTTTTTT
>JAHZNA010000274.1:6349-33256 GCA_027743935.1 Sinodicranocentrus sp. ZH6
TTTTGTCTGCTTGCTATATGCAAAACAGAGCTAATACGAACATAATTGTTTTTATGAAAAATTTAAAAACAAGTTTCAAAGAAAGATTAAAGGAACACTATTTAGCTGCCAGTGTTATTCAGTGCAATATCCGACTGGAAAGCCTGGTACATCTAAAATCTCAGGATTCCCCAAGTGAGCCCTTATCTTTGAGCCACGGCTTCCTCTCTCCGGAAGGAAGACAACACTAAAAAGGCTAATGCACTCAACTCTTAAGGAAACTTGCCAACATATATTTCAACGCTACACCTTTAACACCTCTACACTCCATTGAGGGGTAAATAGACGTCCCACTAAACTAGTAACTTTGTGGCGAGTACTTCCTTAAACAGAGCTAAATTAAGAATTTGATTATTGCAGAAGACAAGAAAAGCGAGAAGATAAATGACTAGATTATTCTGCCTACACTTGTGAAGTTCATTTCAAATACTTTGGTAGACAACGTGGCACAATTATTCTTTCTCCAGTTCATCAGCACCACGGAATAATTACGGTGCACGGGAATCCTTACAAATTAACATTTGACAGCTCCCCATAAAGTTTTCATATTATTATTATAAAGTGAGAATCGATAATGATACGAAGCTGACTCCTAAAAATCTTACACTCATAACGTTGACTAGTGCCACAAAACACTGCTACGATTTCGCACACCCTCCTGTGCTACTGTTTTCTGTACTATAATTTAACTGCGATTTAGTAAACAGTACAAAGATTCTTTATATCTCCCACAAGCACTCATTATTACGCAGCTGCATAGTATTATGTTCTGTGCGTACATAGGTGGATAGATAATAGAAGCTTGTTCGCAATCACGGCGTGCTTTTCTATGTTTTTCGTGATTTATCGTGTGTGTCTTCCTTCATCGTGAAAAGGCTTTTAAAAAACAAGCCAACTTTGTTCTTACCCGTTCTTCTTCCCAAAGAATGCGTTTATGAATGAATGAATGTGGTCGATTTTGTTTGATGAGAAGAACCATATAATCATGGTTTCGTGTTGGTGAGCTGGTGAATAGTTAAATATACTTCGGCTCTGATGAGAAGTACATGAATCTGTGTTTAAGACCAATATTTATTGTGCGAATCTGTGGAAGGGAGGAACTTTAGGAAGCAAATGCTGCCGCAATTTCTCTCACCGCGTAGTTTTGTGACAGTTGAAAGTAGCGTACATCTCAATTTGAGCCATTGGAGCTGAAGTCTTTTCAAACTATTTAAACGTGCGCTATCATCATTATCATTTTTTACTCTTGGAGAGAGCATTATACATCAAATGACAGAGTATTATTCACCTTCTTCGTGTCGTTTTTCCTCGACATTTGCGTAATTTCGAGTGTCACCTCTTGTCATCGAATTGTCATGAACTTGGAATCTACATAATTATCCGAGACTCTGGGAAGCACACGGAGGAAAACTATAAAAGAAAAGTTTTGTCATCATCTCAATTACCCCGAGTTTTAGAGTAACGGTGACTTTGATATGGGAAAAATTTTTGTGATTTATGACGATTGTAATTACAGAGTATTACGTGGAGAATTTACATATGGTTAAAATATCCCTGGTAGATTACTTAAAGTATATATACTTTGACACAGGCAAACTTTTCCTTGCGGAAAATTGTTTAGTTGCAGAAAGTAAGAATTATTCCTAAAAGCAAATACCGTTTCATTGGTACAATACAGATTCAGTTTCACCGTTTTATAAAAGTTTAACTCATAACTTCTGTCTCAAACCGTGAAACATTTTTTTTATTTTCTCCGTGTAAACGCAGTTGTATAAACTAAAATACACAACTGGTGACAGTTTTTCTGAAGAAAGTTGCTTGAAAAGAATTCAAAACCATAAACAGACGGATCATGGAGACACGAGTGAGATTAAGGAAAGAACAAAACATGAGCACAGTCTGGACAGCATCTCTATTTCTCATCCTGGGATTCTTCATATCAGGTAGATTCCAAATTTCAGTTTGCCTTCTAATTACCTAATTTTAAAGTCAACAGCTTTACCAATACAGGCTAAGAAATTTGCATTTTAAATCGAAATCGTCCACATTATAATAGTGCAGTTGCACTATATGGCATCTTTCTGCTGGATTGCTATTTTTGCGTCTCGCTGCTACTGCATTTCATTGTTATTGTTATGATTATTGTTATCATCATTTGCATTCGCAGACAAAAGTTAGCACAAAGCCAATGGCCAACTTCTATCAGTAAAACACTTTTTTTCTTCTTGGCTAATGGGAGCCACTTATGCACTCATTGTGCATACCTATAAAGTATCATGTAGGCAGAAGAAAAAGTATGTAATTGTGCTATGTAACACTTCCCAGAGGAAGGAGAAAATGTGAGAGAAAAAGGATAAAAAAATTCAGACTCACTCGGTCACTATATCTCCAATACATATACTTCCTATTCTAGCTAATAATCACAGCGATATTTGCATCATATGATGTTGTGCATACGCGAGTACATTATGCATTATCAAGTTGAATCTCTCTATTGTACTCCGAAGGTATGTACGCATCATATATACGACGACCGACGACTATGATGAGTTAATATCCGGTAACATGCAAACACCCTATTAACACAGGGCATATATGACGAAAGAAGTGAGCATATCCTCACCACTCAAACTCTTGTGTGGTTTCTGAGGTTTATAGAAATTTTGCATGGCACAAAATGGTTTACCCTTTGGTCGTTTCCATTAATTCTAGTGCATCTATTACCTCACCCACCACCCATTAAAAGTCGTGGCACTTTGGTAGATACGTGTTTGAAATGTCGAAGGAGTTTGAAAAGACCAATTGTTTGAATGAAACCAATGACTATAGCACAAAGGATTTATTTTTCCTTTATTTTCAAATGAGTCATTTGGGTTTTACGAGATCGGAACTTTTTTTTCATACCAAAACTTTCATTTTCTGAGAGTAGACAGGAAATTAGCCCATTTAAGCTGGTGATACTCCAAGAAGAACTTACCGAATGAGAAAAGGAGATTAATTTCAAGACACATGTGCACCTCCAACGTGTGTTCCTTTGCAGACTTCCCTCAACACAATGTATTCGTAGGAGAAAGCGTGGTTTGGTTTAGTTCAATATGAAAAATTCCCAAAAACCTCTTTCTAGCCTGATTAAACGGTTACACATTTCTAAGCTGATTTTAACTTTGTTGTTGTTCACTCATCCAACTTTTGAAAGCTCCTTAAACTTTGGGCGTCTTAGGATGGTCCTCACTTGAGAAAGATTGAACCAGGTGAGATTTATGTGTGGAAATGAAATGGAGTATATGCAAATCATAAATTATTGCACCTTCTGTGATACATCTCTGATAGAAAACATATGTACCTACAAACCTACACACGTGTAAAGCTTGCTTGCATGTGTGGTTGGAATACCGCAAGCACTCAGCGTGATACACTTCACATATGAACTTTGTGGCCTGGCCAAGGGAGCCAGTTTAGTCGCGCATAACACGTGTGCCAACGTATGTGCGTGATGTTAGATTTTGCTTAGAAAACTTTGAAGAACATTGTCTTGAGTTGGAAGACAACACTAGGAAATGCACGATGGTCATGTATATTTTTGCGGTGTGGAGGAGGCTTCCTTTCCTCTTGTAAACTTGGTTACACGTGGGAGTATGAGTAGGAAATTGAGGGACTCAAGCTGTGTGCTTTACGAAGGCTTTGCTATTGGTGGCACTGGCAATTGATGAACGAAGGAATGAATAAATGAATAGAACCACACACTGGAGAAAGCTGTAGTCTTGAATTAGAAAATAGGAGTTCTCCACGGAATCATTTCATAATGCCCAGACGGCACTCTCCTTTTGTTCATGGTGGTGGGAGCCAATCTGGGAAGTTTATTTGCCATGTAGTCTTCCTCTCGTCAGCCCTTATTCCCTTGTGCGACCCCGTTCAGTCCTTTGCACAAATTCCCTCTTTCCCTTTCCTAAAGGCGGAAGGAAGGTAACGAATGAAGGAAATTGCAATTTTATTTCTTCATTAGGCCACGTAGTAAACATGTATTTCTCTTATTGGTCCGTTCTATAGCTTCCGCCACATCTGGGAGAGTATATACATTTTTAGTGGGAAACGTAAATCACCTTTACCTGGAAATACTACTGCCCACTAATAGATTTAGCTTTATTTCCTATACTCGTATCTGATACAAGCATATTTTATTTTAGGTATGTTTTCCTCTCAGAGAGAAGCATTATTGATGAAAAGAAGGAGTATATAAATGTATCTACCAGCGAGCCGATAGAAAGATATAAGCTTCTTTTCTATTAAATAACCTTTTCCATTCAACCAACAACACTTTGGTACAGGTTCGCCATTAGTTTTGTTTCATTTATTACTTAGTGAAGCATAGCAAGGAAAAGCATCTTAATACTGGGCAAAATATACATATATTTTTGCCATCTTGACAGGTAAAAAATGAAGATATCTTCTTGTTTCTTCTCGTTTTCCCCTAGTCTCTTCAATTCAAGCAAAGTTTTTTTTCTCCCTCTCTTGTGGGGAAACTCAACCCAACATAAAAAAGATTTGACTCCTTTTACACAAGAAACGGTTTTTGCTTGCTTCCCTGCATACCACAATCTATTATTTTGTGAAGGTAAAAAGAAATAAAAAATGACTGCTATATACGAATATGTATAACACTAAAGGACCCCAATCCCAATACTTTTTTCTCCCCTTCAAAATCTCCGAGTAATAATAATAAGTATGAGTAAATAAGTTATTATGAGCTTGTGAACTGTAATGGTAAATCCTTACAGTAACAAAAAAGAATCTCACGAAGATAAAAAAAAAGAGTCTGGAGATTTACTGCTCTGTTAGGTTATTACAGCGGAAAGCTTTCGTTTAGTGGCACCTATAACTCTAAAATTACTTCCATAAGATCCTCATACATTTTTTCTACGTTTTATAAGGAACCTTTTCTTGAAAAAAGAAGAATAGAATTATATTCAGGCATAGATCAGTACGGGTTAACCCGACATCTTGCAAGATTTCTTCTGTTATTGTTGTCTGTGGGTTATGCTCATCCTTATAGGGATGTATATTGTATGTGTGTGAGTGTGGAGAAAAGATTAGTTCTTAATTTCTTGCATGAGTATGCGAGTATGGAGTGCGTCCCTGAATGCGAGACTCGTAAAAACTTTTTCTTTGAAAGAAAAAAATCTCGACTTTTATGAGTCTATTAGGAGGATGGTGAAATAGTTTTTAACTTTTTTCGTATATGGTTTTCTTCTACTACTTGTCTATTGGTAATACAAGCAGATGGTTTTTTTTCTGCAGGAACGATAGCAAAAGATTATAGATAACGTGTAGAAATCTCTTTCTTCCTGATTTTGCCTTGCAATATCTTCGGGCAAAGTTGATTCATCAAAATTCAGAAAAAGTTGATAACAATGGTGAGATTCAATCAATAAGTTGGGGAAAATAAATAAATAAATCTAAAATTTAATTGAAGAAAACCTGGAGCACTGCAGCTAAAGAAGAAATTTCAAATCCGATGAAGTTTGGCTGAATAGCATAATAATATGTATAGCTCCCCTTTTGTCGTTATATAATGATCTTAAACCGCAATGCATTTCTTCAAGGGAAGGGTTGCAGAGTTGCCACAAAAATATTATAACAGTCATATATCTCCTCTGTCTCTGTTATCTTGAATAAAAAATGGAGTTCAGCAGCATCGTTTACGAGGCACGTATTAGGCAGGTGTAACCTTTTATTAGAGTCATGAAAATTTAGAAAGCACACTTCGAATTTAATAACCCCCTAGCCCAAAACCCCCAGAATACATCGTTATCACTGATACAGTATGCTGATCATGTACCATAAAATTGTTTTCTTGGATTTGGTACCCATTAAAAAAGAAGAGGAAGGGGGAAGTGGAAAATTAGAGCGATTACTGGCTTTATAGATGAAAAACAGATCAGAGGACAGTGATGACGATGAGTGAAGAACTTCTTGGAAGTGTAAAATTAACGATGCTGATGATGCACAAAGGCTGTTTAATCACTAGATGGAACAATTTTGTAATTCATTAAGTAAGCATAACTTACTGTAAAAACATGGTAGTCAACGAATAACTGGCGACTAGTTTTCATTTTGTTAAGCTTTCACAAAACAGCATGTTAATCGAAATAGCAGTTGTCAATTATTGTCTTAATTTGTGCATTGCAAGCGAATAAAAGAGGGAATAATGACTCACTTACAAAACAAGACTTTACTGCATTTGATAGAGACATGGATGGAAATATTCCGGGATTACTTCATCCGTTCCCGTGAAAATCATTTTCCCATCTCATTATTCTAAATTACAAAGCATCTTTTGTCTTTTCGAGCTGCTGCGTTGACAGTAAAAATAGCCTAGTTTACTAAAGTCATACAAAAGCGAAAAAGCTTCGTAAGAATAACGCCAAAGATTACAAAATGTGACAAACTCATCGCATTCAATAACTGCGTAGTCCTTTATTTAGACGTATATTATTTATCCTTTTGAGTGAGTCATTGTGCGATACAGGTGCACACATTCTCCATAAAAGATTCATTAAAACTTACATGTACACTTGGAAGAAGGTACTGGAGTATCACAACTTCGCGTTCCACACTCCAGAGACGACGTCATATTCTCCTTCACAACCACTACGTAGTATATACAATAAGTGTGGAGCATACGAATTTTAAAAATGTCACATTCATGCATTTTTTCTTCTCTCAACCAAAGCGGATCCACCCTCTCTTGCCTCGTTTAATAATATGGATCTGAATCATCCCATTGTTCGTTATGCATTTTTGGGATTTGAAGCTTGCACGAATTCCATACTATTTATGTAACTAGAAACATTATAAAATTATATATCTACCTATAGCTAGTAGCATCACGGATGAGTTACATGATTCCTGAAACGTAAATCCATCCTAATATAAAGAACATAGAGCTGCACGAGCATTGTTTGACAATAACAAGCAAGAATGGCAGTGGCAGGAAGGCAAAGCATTCACTACATCACGTAAGTAGATATCCAGCCACAATGTTGAAACGTCATGAATGTCTGGGTTTTTTCGTGATTGTATCGTCGTACAAAACTCTTTTGTTGGGAACACTCTTTTCTAAAAATATTCAAACAAACGAAAAGTGTCGACTGGGAAGTGTTATCACTTCTTTACTAACTCACATTTTTTATTTCAAGTTTACCATCAAAAGAAAACGAGATGAGGAGGCTGCACATAAAAATTATTTTTCTTTAATGTCGTCCCTTTTCTGTAGGTGTTTGTCAGACATGATGTGATCCTTCTCAATGCATTCGTGCTGATGCAGAAGAACACATTATCAGCAAAAACAACATCGTTCGTGAAATTATTTATATGTTGTTGCGATCCTATTTTTTAAAAAAGTTATCGTGAATAGTTGGAGACTGTACAAAGTTAGATTTTTTTAATAGAAAAGAGCATAGTCGCTGCTGTATTCAATGATTTTATTCCATTTGATGCAGCTAAGGAATGAAAATTATGAGATGATGTTCAATCATCTTCGTAAGAAACCCGGTATCGCCTACTTTGGCTAAGTACTTATTGACTATCATTTTTCGATCTTATCAATTGATTTAAATCGTTAGAAAGAAGATTTAGGGCCACACTCGAGATACACGTTTTTGTGGGATGAGAAGAGCCAAAGGAGGAATGCATTATTGATGGAAAACATTTTCGTTGGCCTTATTTGTCGATATGGGTTGCTAGATTTTTACACCCGATCACGACACCAGATGATCAACCGATACATACAAGAATAGTTTTTTGAAATCTTATTCGATCTCTCCCCTCTTTCCTGATTATTGTCTCTAGTCTTATTCTGGAATGTTAATTTTATGCTGTTACTGACTGCTCAGATTGAAGATATTGATTCTCCCTCTGTTTTTCCTCGAATGCGTTTCTTCTATCTATCTCTCGGATTGTCAAAGTCATGAGAGGAGGGAAAAAACGAAGATGAGACATGACGATAGGAATGCTTGTATCTGCCGAAAAAAGTGAATAAAACTGGGAGTGAATGAATACTGCTGAATTTGCGGATACTTTTCTGATAGAAAAAAGGGGTACATAAAAGCTTTCTAATGTGGAGGATGCACGTAAAAATATATCAGAAGTATAGTGATTTTAACTGGTACGTGATTCTTCCTCTTTTTATTTCAAGAACCACTTCCCCTCCACACGGCTATATATTTTGGTGTATATTGGGTGCTATCTATTGTCAAAATGCACCTTATAACTAATAATGCTAGCTTTAGCTCGCCATCCACTCACTTCTTGTAATTCTCATGTAGTGGTGCTCCTTGAAAAATTCAATTTCTATTTCACAACCACAAAAGGCAGCAAAAACTGAGGAGGTAAAGAAGTAGAAAAACGGGAATAGTTGGAATAAGTGGCTTATTCCAGTGTACTTTTGGAAAGCGACATATCGGTGGAGGATGAAGTAATATCGCAACCTTAACGTCATTCTGTCTCCTCCTCCACCGCCTTTTGATAACCCTTTCCTTCTTTTCAAACTGGAAAAACATTGAAGAAGAAAAAGTTTTATTCCAGTTGTTATACGTACATAGGTGGCTGCACATCTTGTGGGCTCCATACCCTGCACTAAACTTCTGACTTTTTTTTCAAAAGAGCCATTAAGGCGAACCTAAAAGTCCCCTGACACACCATATTAGATGCAATCTAAACGAGATAGATGGAGAGGGTAGATCTAGATGTAAGCATGTTGGAACTAGAGCAAACGCAAAATATTACCGTTGTATGTTTCGTCTTCGAAGAATGAATCTTTCTAACGTTTAATATGAGACACGAGCTAAAAGTGATGTGTTCTATCCTTGTTAACATTTCTTGGTCGTTTTTGTACTCGTTATTCCGCTCTAGTAGGGTACAGATGGAGATCCATGAAGGAGGTTAAAAGCTTACATAATTTATAAGAATCGCTAGAGAAATATTACCTATCTCGGTGTTCGCTTTAATATTCATATTTGTGAAAAGGAAATTTAACTCGGCAATTTTCCTTTCCTCCGCTAACGAGCAAACGCGTAGGAGTTTACACGGCATCTTCTTTGATGAGGGTTTGATATCTCACAAAAATATATACTGGAATAGTTTATTACTAGGAAATGTGTGCAATGCAAAAATGGCCCACAATAGTATCCAATAATGAAACACACCAGAGACTTGTGTATTATTATCGCTCATAACTGGTACTATGCAGTATGCAGCTAGATATCAAGTTGAAGATCGTCAAGAGAGATTCCAGATTTGAGATAGCTCAAGTTATGATTCATGAGTTTCCATCAAGCCACAAGCAAACAACATATTTATATCACACCACACATGCATGGTTATTCGCATGGAACAGAACGCAAACGGTAGGACTGCGCTGCATGGATAAGAGACCGTGAAAATTACTAAAAAAATGTTATTTTTCTCTCATTTTGCTCGTTCTATATGAGTCAGTCAGTACATTCATATCTTATGCACGCATAATCATTAAAAAGGCATATGGCAAAACCAGAGGATATTCTCCATTTTTCATTTTTCCTCTCTGTCACAACAATAAAAGTCACGTAACATTGTAAGGACGTTGAGATGGGTAATGTGAGTAGCAGAAAGCTCACTGAGAGTGAGTGAGAGTGAGGGACTACACAGGAAAAAAAGTATGTTGATCGTGCCGGTGTTTCTAGCTTGGTTGAATATATTCTCTGATAGTATGTCTGAGTGAGTCTAGCAGATGAGTTAAAAGGAAAAGGAGCGGAAGCATCCTTCTGCTCACTCTGTCTAAAAATTGTGATAATCTAAAATGCTGAATCCTGTATTTTGTCATTACTCATTATAATGGTCATTCTTGCACAAAATAAAGCACATCCTTTATGCATATATATGGGGGATATAAGCCCCATGTAAAGCTATGTAGATGTCGTGTTTTATTTTTTGCAGTCATTATAGTACACACCACAAGCACAATATCATGACGCCTCATTGTTAGAAATACGTACACATTTGAAATAAACAGTATCATATAAGATTCCAGTGGTGGAGGATTAAGCAGGTACCAGTAATTTTCATAAACTGCTCATTTTCCCTAATACGACGTGTGTGAGCTTCACTTGCAGTAATGACACATGAGAGGGAAATTGAGGTAGCTAACCTATAAAACCGAAGGATATATAGCTTTTGGTCAGTTTTCATCTTTGGTCACGTACTAAATACGAGGAGTGTGATGTAGTGCTCATGTACGTGCTACTGCTACCGCATCACAGCAAATGCTACACATGCAGACATTTTAGACATTATGTTCCAATCTTTGACAGTAAGAATGTGCACGTACCAACAGCAACCAATTTATCCATAATCTTTGAAATATGCCAACTACGGATTACTACTACTAGCCAATGGCAATGACCATGGTCTACAATTGAAAATTGTCAGTTTGCCATATATGCTTAAAATATAATATACAGTACAGTATGTATATTATATGAGTAACTCATCGTGATTTGATCATGAGAATTACGTGCACATGCGTTCACATATGTCGACAACACCATTTTTCAATTTTGCGATTGAAAGCTAACATGATAAACACGAACACTAGGATATCGTCGAATTCATATGTAAGGATTTACAGTAAATTCAGCAATGAATTATATTGCATGCGACTGCAAGCAGGTATTGACCTCAAAGTTCAAAACAACATAGAAATGATCATTTCACTCATCTTTTAGAAGGAGTACGCTAATTTGAAAAATGACTCTGGAAAATTGAGATTGACAACAGATCAAATTGCTTACGGGCTGATTGCAATCAGTTTATTACGTTTACAGTATGGAATGCAATTGATAATGGAATTATTTGGATTGAATTAGGTAATCTCCACATTAGAATGATACGTTTGAATGATTATGGCATACGTCGAATGTAGATTTTATAGAATATGTACATAATTCAAATATCATATGTAAACTTTCAAGGATCTCTTAAGATTGGAACGTAATTCATACATAAAGTTTATAACAGCCACACAAGCAGACTGCACGGATTTGATGGAGGTATACTATTTGGCAATCCTTTATCAAACAGAGACTGAGAATGTCAACATCAGCAAAAGGCAAAACTTTGTTTCTTTCTGGATGGATGCAAGATTTTGTTACCGACTGTCCCTATCTGTTTTTTCTGGTTTACGCTTTGATGTAGGTTTGTTAGGACAAGAAATAAAAAGAAAATATATGAGAGGAAAATGGGATTTCAATACGAAACAGAGCACAATAGCTGAAAGAAAGTAACACAAAGGTGCACACACTAAATGTGCACTACTCCTCGGCTCACAAAACCTTATATTCCCAAATGGGCCATTATTTTTCATTGTTGTCAACGACTTCTTTTGAGGGAAAAAATAGGAAACTCTGGGGCTTTTTCATGGCTGATCATTAAAATGATGACTGAAATCATTGTATGAGAAAACTATTAGCAAGTTAAGTTGAAAAGAAATGAGTTGTGCTGATGTACATCCACAAAAGCTATTCTCAGTTTAGATGACACTTTTGTAATAGTAAAGTTATAAGCATCTTAATTTCATATCCCATCTTTAATAAAAGATGATATTCAGCTAAACAATCTTCATATCAATATTGAAGGAGCTTTCTTTGATCGAAAATAAGTTTTGATATTCACATCAACGCAAACTTACACAACTATGAGAGTTGCTCGTGCAGCCGAAATCTTATCATATCGTGTTTCTGTTCTTGTCAAGAAAAGACACTCTCACTGACATTGCGTGAACCAGGAGCTTAGGCTATATCTACTTGACTTGTCACTGGTTTACATGACCTTCCAAGGTTCTATTATATCCTGACGACAGCCTAGTACTGCATTTCATTGTGCAACGAATCATTCTTCTTCTTCTGAACTTGACTTCTTCCCTCCAGTCAGTGAATGCTAGACTGCATATGAAAAATATGTTTAGAACTCACAGGAATAAATCAATTGAATCTTTAAACTTGAATAGTATCATTGGGTCCTCAGCCCACCAAAAAGTCTCTTCTTTTATACCCGTAAGCATAATCTGAAGTATATCCTTACAATTTTTTTCCCCAGTTTGTCCTTTTCCCCTTTCATGTGCATACCAGGGTAATGTAACTATAAAGAGTCGTGTACATGAGAGATTCCGGTAGTCGTATACATTTCAATGGCACTCTCCATTGAGGACGACCTCTCTTTGTACAAGATTTTTGTCGCTTGAGTTGCTCCTTTCTGACAGCGGAATCCTCAGTGGATGTCTTTCCTCTGTCAGTAAGTCATTGTACCAGTGTGACTCTCTCGCTCTTGCCGACTCTGTCAATTGAAAAAATACCCTATAATGCCAACATTTGCGGGCTTCTTTTCGACTTGACTTCACTGATTTGCTACATTAAGTTCGTATGTATGACTTGTATGCGAGAAATTCTCTAGGGAAATCGGAGAGGTCTTTTACAAGTCAGGAGACGGGATTGAATTCAGACTTAAAAATTACGAAAAGGATATTATTCAATTCCCTATTTGGAAAAAAGGTAATTCATAAGTAAAAGAAACCTTTGATATGATTGTGTAGAATGATTGGATTTTATTAATGCTCCGTTGCGGCTCGATTAACTTATTTTTAGGTATAAAAAGTTTGATATGAGATTAGTGAAATGGTGGAATGAAGCTGTCATCAAGGTTCCTTTTTGTGAGGAGTGAATACAGAGACGGAATGTGTACAATATGCGTTGACATTGACCTTACACCCTAATAATGATGTCGGATAAAGTCATTTCTTCTTAATTCGGTCTCTGTTGGTTCTCACATAAACACATTTACTATTCCCTGTGGAATCCAATTGTGAACCACACATCTTCCAGGAATAAAAAGAATATGCATGAGAAGAAACGAGGATAGTTCCTGTTGAGAAAAATATAAAAAATTATCCAAAGGAAAAAAAGGCTCTAGCATAAAAAAAAGTCTAGTTTGTTAGGGGTTCCTATTTATCTGACTACGGTTGCCGTTATAAAGCTTACGTAGCGTAGTGAGAATGAGATGAGGTATGCCAGAGCCGAGGTTGCCCCCACAGATGAAGACATCTTTTTGACAATGATACCTACCCGCAAACCAAGTTGATTAAGTTGTAAGTACAAGTGTAAAAGAGAGGGAAATCCAGTTCACAAGCCAAGTCATCCTTCACCTTTGAAAGAGAGAAATATGTTAAGTCATTATTGCTGTTGCGTGTCTTACGTCTGTCCCATTCCTTGTAGGATTTGTATTAGCGGTTGAAATGGGCACGAACACCTTTGAACAAAAAGGTAAATCCTTTAATCCCCACACAAAAAGACACAAAATGTTAATGATGTCTTCATCTGTACGAGTGCTCCACTCACACACTAACATTTCTATAATCTTCACCTGCACCTAGATGGATGATCGATACTGTATACTCTAATGCATTATATTCCTCCTTGACCATGGGCAAACGTTAAACGAAAGGTAAAAATATCAGTTAGGTTTTGTGTATTCATCTTCACAATATATCTTTTAATCCCATCATCCTCACTTCACTGGAAATGGAAAACATCTTACTCAACAGTGGAGAAGGTTGTTTGTCCTTAATCTTCAGACTGACAACGAAAAGTTTTTTTCTTCACCAATGCACCTTTTTTCTGGAAAGGAAACAATAACGGATTAAATATAAAGTTGAATTGTAGGTATTTACTTACGGTTGAAGAGTTACAGAGTGATACGGCTGGAATAGATTTTAACAATTTTAGCCCAACAGATAGCTCGTTTCCACTTTAATCTCAAGTGTATGTATGTAGTGCTTTTGGAGATTTACCAAATAATTTGGAAAAGTAAATATTGAACATTTCCCTTGTGACATGATTAAGAAGAAAACAAGCTCTTAAGTCAAGTTCAAAATCACCACATGGGGTACCTGGAGAGAAGCAACCAAAAGCAAAACTTTCAAACTTTTCATCCTCAAGAGGTGTTTCTTCGTATGACAGGGGCGTTCGTAAATCTTCAAAAAGTAAAAAGCTTTAAAAACCAAATCATCACGTGAGCTGACAGATAATGGATATGGATACCAGTCCTTTGGGCGTTGTTTGCCTCTAATTCATTTGTTACGTTGAATATTATACAATTTTCTTAAAGAATACGCAAACATACATGAGGAAGGAAAACAATACGCAAACATACATGAGGAAGGAAAACAATACGTAAAAATCAACAGGAAACCTGCAATTCGAAAATGTTTTAAAAACATCCCAAGATTAAATTAAATATGCACCCCTGTCAATCAAATTACGAAAGAAATACATTAGAAAGCAAATAATGCCTCATTGCATAAATTACACTTTCATTTAACTTCGTCGCAGTAGTAATTGCACGCTTGCATGACACATATGCGCAAACGAATATAATCACTATTACTTTTGATTAAATGGGAAATGATAATCAACATGAAGAATGAGTCCAGGAAGAGAAAATGACTCACCGTCAGACAACAAGATTAAATGAAAATGACTAATGTTCATTTACCATAAAATATTTAGACCTACAGAGAAGAATCAGAGTGGAATTATTCAAATGTCTTCGACAATTAACACGATAAAAGCTACTTTTTTCTCAGCGACGGCTACAGTAGTTGTAAATGGAATCATTTACAGGGCAGCATATGCATCCCACTGATCCCACACATGCACGTCTATTTTCCCCATGGTCTTATTTTAAAAGACTTGGAGAAAATGTAATTGGCATTAGAACGTGAACGTGATGCTCACATAAATACATATATTTGTAGGTAATCATCATCCAAGTAATTTCTATTATGACCATGTACGCAATACAACTGGACATATGGTCACTATTATTCATCATTCTCACAGGAATATGGTTAAGGCACAGGAAGGAATCACAGAGGAGAGAGTAATGATGCCTATAAAAGTAAGTCATCAATATAACAACGTCGGAAATTACTCAATATCTTTAATGCACAAGTTTTATTATCTCCTATTTTTGTACATGTGGTATAGTCTCTACCTTCTCCGGAGAGCTTACATAATCGAGCCTTTTACTGACTTGAATTATTTTCCAGTTAGTTGTGAAGTCCCCTACCAGTTCTGCATATGCTGAGTTGTATTGTTGTATTAACGGAAGAAAATCAGACTGTGCGTTGGTGGTACTTGTAAGGGAGGAAGCTTTAACAATTTCATTATCATTCTCAACATGAGAAAGGCTGTGTTTAAAACGGCCAGATTGTTGTTGAACATACGCTCCACACGGCTACACACAGACTCTTAATAGTTTTTGTGAGAGTGCAACTGAGGAGAGAGATAGAGGGATGTGCTTTCATTATCTATTTTGGGGGTGGTCCAGTCAGTTTTTTGAAGGAACCCTGTAGTTAGCCCACTGGGGAGATTGATAGAGCCCTTCTTTTTTCCAGGTATAAAATACCCCAGTTGGTGTGTTTATTTATTATATATACATGCATACAAACAAACAATATGCATGTATGATAGGAGGTACAAGCATATAACCAGTGAATATGATAAATTTGATGAAGGCAACTGAGAATGTTGAATCTGTTGGTATCCTTTTTTCTCTATTCCATTCTCAAGCTAGATTCCAGACTTTTGAGTCTCCAGCGTAGACTTTTTATAGAGGTTTTCTTTGTGGCCTACATCACGTAACAAATAGCATGATATCAGAAGAACGCATCAATTTCGCTCATTCCAGATTATTATAATTCCGTCAGTCATCCAGCAAAACAGTTCGATAACGGGGAGACAAGGCAGTCCATATTTTTAGACTAACAATAGCATCGGTATGCAAATGCCATTCCCTTATGGCCCACGTATCAGAGTAAAAATGAAGAGCACGTATGCATGCAAGACGCATGTTGTGAGATCCTTCTGAAATAGTACTACATTCCAAAGCGGATGTTCTATATATTTAATAGAAGTTATTATAGAAGCCGGTACACCCACTCCTTATCCAGATCTGAAAAAAGTCAACAGACTGGTTGAGGGAATGAAAGGGAGATTTTTTATTTTCTGTAAAATAGGAGTGAATAAGTGAATTTACTGCTTCACTGATGACTGTCTCTTTTCCAGAGCTCACCTCTTCTCCCTCAACTTCATTTCACAACTCACAATCTTTTTCAACTTCTATCAGATTGGAGTTTCCTTTTAAAATCATATTAGTTGCGTGAGAAGAGGACGTGTAGGAAATTCTTCTCTCAAAAAAGTTCTTTTTTCTCTCTAGGACGAATGCCTAGATGGGGAGAAGTAGGTTCGGAGAAACTCACTTTGAGATAATGTATACTTTAACTTACTTAAACTCTGTTCTGATTTCCTGTCGCCCGTATACTTTTCAAAGGGAACGAAGTGCCAGCTCGCACACATCATGGGAGGGAGAGAGAGAAAGGTATTAAAAAGCTTCATGGGAATTAGAGACGGAACTGATTTTCTCCATAGGATCCTATTGAGATTCCGAGCTCATCATCACCATCATCATCATCCACTTCCTCTTATCCTGCCCAGTTTGGGGATTTTCTTATCCGATTCCAAATCTCCGCAGATTGTTCCCTTTTAGTTGCTATATAACAGTGGCAAATTCACATAGTACATAATACATATCATCATCAACAGTATCCAAGTATCTTGATGCACCCCACCTACCAGCCCATAAACGAGATATATGGTTTATATATGAAAATGGAAATCACAAGTTGACCGGTATACTGACACACACGATTTGGAATCAAAAGTCAGAGAAATAAACTAGCAAGAACTAGTTTAGTAGGAAGGGTAGGTAGAAACTTTCTTCAACTCTTTTCCACCGGCAAAGTGAAGATGATGTTTAGGATGATGATATGAGTCACGACATGTTCCTCGCAGAGTTACTTTTTTTGGTTACTCGTAAGTCGAATCAACTTCGTTACATGAGCAACACCAGACAAGAGTGAAGTTATGGGATGGCAGCTCTAACGAATTCGTACATTTCATTTTTATTCATACAGCACACTCATCCAGACACACTCATGATACGCAGTACTTCATGTACGGGACAAACACAAACGAAACTAGGTTTATTTTCTCTCTTTGAAAGAGTGTTTGTGTACGTGTGACCATTTCAGTTGAAAAACAAGCTTCATGTAGGTCTCTCTCAAGTATATATTCTCTAATGATTTTCTTTTTCACTCAAACTCCTTTCAAATACGAACTTGATTCTGTGCAGGGATATAAGGTAGCAAGACTTAGCCTACGTGTTTCGTGTCGCTCAAAACACTTTTCTCTTTTACTACTCGTCTTCTTCAATGATTGCGCTGGTGCTCATCTCTTTCTCTTCTGAAATACGTCTCTTAAATGAATCATCATTCCGGGAAATGAGATTTTATGTATTGCTCTATTATCACCCGAGTTAAATGAAGAGGTCAGCTGAAGGCAAGAGAAAAGTAGGCGACTAACCAACATTATATACTATACATGTATACTTTGTTTTCCAACAAGATACGTGTATGACTATGCATAGTTTTCTTATATTTACCTTCAGGATTTCCACACCGCTCCTTTCCTCTGCCAAGTTCTTCCGTCAGTACAATAACTGTGAGCAATGTTACCTTATGGGATGACTGTGATGAAGACTTTTTGCTATATTGTGCAAGCGGAGGAAAGTTGAGGGCGAAGTTGTGAATAGAAACATGGTTAGTGGCTGTTTCTCTTGAAAAGGGAATTTTCCAAGCTGATGACTTACTTTTCTGGGTTACTGCTCCTAGTGCTCCTTCTTTGACGTTGCTTTGGAAAGAAAGGGGGATGCACGGAAAATGATATTATCCCAAAAGCGGACTTACAGAGTAGAAATGTACACACACAGACATAGAGCCATATTGCTTTTGGCAGTGGTGTTACTCATTTCAGACTAGAGTACTCTTTAAAATCCTCTGCTGTAAAAGGGCATGAAAGAGGAGAAGATTTTATTTTGTTTACACAACATGGGTTTCTCTCTCTTTCTCTCTCTTGTGGCGTGGCACTTTTCCCTGTGTGTCGTGGGTATTGAAGGTAGTTTGAATTAGGAAAGTAAAAGAGAAAACTGATTTCCTTCAGGAACACCAACTGGATGCATCATCCCGCATGCATTTATGTGAGAGTTTGTGTATACCCTTTTTCCATTAAAGCATACTTCTCTTCTCTACTTCTTTTGTCTTTGACTACCAAAGTCCCTTTGAATAATTGCATTAAATTTGAGATTGAAATTGGATTTCCTTTCTTCCTCCTCTCCCGTTATAAGTGAGCTTGTGTTTTTGTTGCTAAAAATATCTTATGTATGCATTCCAGTGTTTCGCTTTAATAATTTGTTTTGAAATCGGAGGAAAGAAGCATGGAAGGATTGGAAATAGCAGATACATTACAGGTTTAAGTGGAGATGAACACAAGACCGGGTAAAGAAAACCGTGAAGGATATCAAAGGATAGCTAGCAAAAGAGAAACAGTCGGATTTCTTAAAGAATTTCCAAGAAATTGCTACCACTATTAGAATTGCCTACAAAGATTGGGAAGTGTAGGTGGATACGGAGAAACTTGAGAGTTTGTAATGATTGTGGAGAGTAGAAGTTTTTTTTGTATATTGCTTTTTCCCTGTGTAATTTTATACACCTGGTGGTCCCCTTCTCAAAGTGGGAATGTAAGGCAGCTAGGGAAAATTGAGACATCAGTAGGTTATTGAGTCAGTTGTACAAGAGGAAAGGGAGATGGTAATAGGATCTAAGGTACTTAAGTACATACTCGTTCCAGAAATTATACCACCTACTGCTAATGTTCTCTAACGTTACATATAAGGTATACTCTTGCTTGGATGGAACAACGTGTGCATATCATCGTTTGTTTTTCCGTTAACTTTGTCTAGGTACATTCATGCACGGTGTGCAATCCCACCAAGTATAATCTCTCCTCTCGACAGGAGACAAAGGAAAAATTAGTAAAACTAAATAAAGGGAATACAGACACCCGGAAAGCTATACACATTTTATACGATTCTTCTCTATTCCTGAACAGTTTTCTTAATGATCCAAGTCCACATCTTATTCAGTTGTTTCCTTTCATCTTCATTTTAGCTTTAGCCTAAGATTTGTATTATTGTTCTTTGTCACAGACACCGACAACACAGTCAGGAAAAGTTATGTGAAAAACTTACTTTTTATTTTTGCTTATCCAGTATTTAGGTCATATTATACTTAAGAAGCTACGTACAAACAAGACGAAGTCAGTGTCCACCGTGTAGAATCATAAATGTACAAGGGAATTAAATTCAGCAACAGAAGTTTATTTTTATGCAGCTGCATTTTCACCATCATAAAAGTTTTTTTGGGTGTGGAACATGCTATCATGATATTAGGAAGATATTCCATAAATAAGTGTAAGCTGGCATAATCTAAACTTACGGGAATGAACAAGTTCGAAGGGAGAGAAAAACAAAATTTTGTCTTGGTTTTGAATCTGACTAGATGAAGATGCTGGATATGATATGCAGATGAAGGTACATTACTCAGCGAAAAAATTGGGGAATTGTCTGCAAGACTAGTGTGTCTCCTCGTTTGAAATTGGTTGCAACCACATCTGTGCATATTTTAAATAAGGATTTGGGTTTCTGGGAAAACTTATCTGAACCAGATGTCCGTACGGGGTACACACAACGGTTGCAGGCGAAAAGTTTCCAAGCATTGAGTTTGCAAGATAGGATGCATAAATCTCCAACAAGTTGCTAATTTGCTTTTGACAAATCCAATGATTTCAAAGATCTGTTGATACAGATTCTTGACCTGGCAAAAATATTGAATTGATGGAGAAAGATAATGGATAAATGGGTGTAACGAAAATGATGAGACACTAATGCCCTTGAGAGATATACGTTATGGAAATGATCCCAGTCAGAGCAGACAAGACAAAAGATTGACCTGATGGAAGCAGAGAGGTGATGAATTTACAAATGACTTCATCATTTCCAATAGGCAGCCGTCTTGATGATGACTCCAGCTGAGTCTTAACAATCTTTAACATCTCTCCTGTAACAGTCATGTTGAAGACCATAAGACAAGCAGATGTGTCTCCAAAAAATTATTTGATTTCCCTGAGTCAGCATGATCACATGAAAAGCGAAGAGGAGGAATGAGACAAAACAACACAAAAGGAAAAAGATAAACTTGGCGATGGCATTTGTCTGGACCAACATGCCAGGGAATGTGATATCTTTGAAAGGCATCTTTAACTCTATATATCTCTATCTGATCATGCGGTAATAACATTGGAATTTGAATGACTACACAAAAAACCCAAATAATATATACATTTGTATTTATATTTATATTCTTTTGATTCAATCAAACGCACACTAAACCAAAACTGTTTTTCCGCTTTAGCACAAGATGCAAGCTTGATTATCTTGAGCTATCAAAGCTAAAAAGTACACAGATAGAAATAATCACTAGGAATGTGCACAGTTGTCCTCTGTGAATCCTTAATTTCCCTGCTTATTGCACTTCCTTTGTAAATTTCTGGAGACAATAGCTCATAATCAACTTTGACATCGCCAATAGTATTGTCCTGTCAATAAGAGTCTTCTTCGGAGATGCCACATATTTACTGCATGACTAGCAATAGTACCCAGCATCATCCTTGACAAAGGAGTATCTTCGTCATCAGCATCATCACTTGTGCGTTATGAATATACGTACCTACTTGGGCAGAGTAGCTTTGCGATGAGAAAAGCTGATTTCATATCTCGTTACAGATAATATTGTCATCGTAAAATATAGCGAGTGACAGAGTCAACAAAGGCAAAAATGTGTATTCAACACGAGCCAAGGTAGGTACGTACACTATACCACCTACAACATAGGTATTCACAGGATACACAATACAAGTTTACATCTTGTAAGTATTTCTTTGTTCAGTTGAGTTTCGGTCATGGGCCAACTTTTCGTCTCGTTTTTAACCAACAGTCTTAATCACTTGCTTTCTTTCTGAGTCACACGATTTCCTTCCCAAGGAAATAATATAGTTCTCAAGAAGGCTTAAACTATGCGTGTCAGGTATTCTGTTGAATTTTTTTGAATGAATGTCAAGAAGACGGGATGGAAATTGAAGAGAAAAGTTTTTGCTTAGTCATTTGAACACATTGTAAAATAAAATAAAGCGTTGAACGCATATGCTGTGCATTTCTCCAAGTTTTTCATTCCAAACAAGCAAGTTTCCCAGGCCATGGGTACAACGAGAATATTGAAAACTCCTTGTTCACGTCAAGTGCTTTGTCATTATCAGTTTCCGATGTGATGACTTAACTTTTCTGACTCTGTCTCTAAAATAACCTACATATAAAAAATATTTTAGCTGACACGATTCAAATCCAGGAAAAAAACTCCACCTGCACACATGCTCACATTCAAACAAAAGAAAAGCTGTCAGCGAGATAGCGACTGTTTCGCTTAGGTATACAATATTGTTCCTGACAGAGGAAATAAAGTCGACTTTCATAAATGCTCACAAACAATGGCAAAGTGGGCATTTCCGATTTTCTCTTCCCAATTTCCTACATTTTCCCCAAAACAAACTCGAACTTTTCCTGGCAAACATTGGACAGGAAAAGTGTGGAGGAGTTGAGCCAGAGGGAAAAAATCAATCTGAAGTGTTTCCTGAATCATTGTTCCACACACAGGAGAAATTAATGAACGCCAGGGTAGACAAGGAGCTTATTAGAGAGATACGAGTTGACGGTGATATGATATGTGATACTTTACCAGTGAAAGGTTACACTAAGGGTTACTTGCTACAGCTATAGAAATAAAGTTATTTTCACCTCTCTCGACTCAACGACTTTTCTCATCTGTCATTGTATAAGTAATATCATGTAGAAGGATAAAGCAGAGTGTACTTCGTCTCCAATCTATGATGACGATATGATATTGATATGACATATAGAAGGATTTCCTCGAAGATAACTTTTGATACAGTTGACAGTTACACTGCTCTTCTGTCTATCACCTGTGAATTGGATTGGGCTGTGGAGAAGGCGGCAAGACAGGAATTGAAGGGACCCTTAATGAACAATCTTGAGATATTCTACTGCCCTACACGCCATCCTATTATCATTCTACCAAGTAAGGAAGTATATATATCTGACAAAAAATGATTCTCAAGTGGATAGGCATCAACGATGATGACACAGCTAACTTCATGTGATGAGGATGAGATGAGAAATGCTGAAACTTGATAGAGTCATATAAGGGTATGTTCGTCTGTGTTCAACCTTATTATCACGTACCAAGGCTTGTTTCTCGATTGAGTCAGGAATAGCTTTTTTATCATATGGAATATGATTTCATGGACCTGATGGAGATGTCTTGATTCCAGAGATGAAAAGGAGCTCTTTATCTATTCTATAGTTTTTTGTCCTCCGTTTTGGTTTCTCGACTTCTTTTCAATAGAAATTCGTTGGAGCGGAGTATCACCCTCAGCACGTCATATTATATTGATACCTTTTCGTGTACGTGTATTAATACTCTAGGATCCCTTTCAGCTGTGTTAAATTCTTGGTAACTTTATTTCTTCGCTTCTGGCGTGTTAGCGATGAAATGATGATGCCGATGATTATATGATCATGTTTAGGATGACGGTGAGAGTTATGAGGAGACGGTGTGTGTGTGCGTCTAAAGTATAGCACCGCACCGGTCTTTTCACTTGATTTTTTTGAGTATCGACTTGAATGGTTAAGTAGCCAGGATGATACACACATGAACACATGTATTCACATCTTTTCAACTGAAAGTAATAATCTGAATGAGAAAAAAGACAGCTTGGAGGAAGAGGGATTAACGTAATGTAAATGGTTGCTTGGCTGGATTCAATACAAGGCGTTAATAAAACTGTTATTGTCATGTATTATATTATCATGAAGAGAAAAAATCTAGCAAAAAAATCTCCATTTCATATCAACTCCTATACAACATGGTTAATGGACCAAGCACTATTGTAATTTGATTCTGTTGATTAAGATTTAATAGTTATCAAGATTCTTAGTAAATTTTATTATAAAAGGAAAATTTAAAATTGATTTGAAAAAAAACCTCAATGGAGGGTTGAATCAATCGAGGGTATCGAGATGAAAAAGGATTTGGTGCTATCAATAACCAAACAGTATGCAAATTAGGAAAGGAGGGGTTAAAAATACGCGGGTAATTAAATTATGAATTCCTCGAATTCATTTTATACACATAAAGGTCTTCAATGCGCTTTATGTTATTTGCATAGAGGGATTTCGAAATCAGTGAATTAACGAGGTTAAGATCAACTTTTTCTCTACCATCAACTTTGTCTTACATTCATTAAGTGATCTTTCTATCGTCTACGAGGATCTTGTGGAGTATGATTTCGTAAGAAATCACTCATCTGTTTACTCATGTAGATTTCAAAGGGAGAGAATCAAAGTTTTCTAGTTAGTTTTTTTCGGAGTATTAGTAGTTTACTTATACTATTTTGTTGTGTAAAGTTTAATTCGAACAAGGAAGGAATTCAAACATAACACACATTTCTCCACATCACTACATTTATACCAGCGTTATCTATTCAATCCTGAGCTAACATGAGAAAAGTTGAAATAAGAAGTTGGTAACCTACTTATTCATCCGTTTATCTCTCTCTTCCAGCATTACAAGAAAATGGCAATCCAACCAAGTAAACTTTTTTTCTTTTCTCTCTCCTGTCATCTTCATTCCTTCATTTTATTTCCAGCCGAAAAGATAAAATGGTGAGGAAAAGGGAAGAAACAAGTACGTTGTATGGCATGTCTCTAGCAAATGTAGTGCACATCATACTTTTTAAACTCCGCTGACTTCATTAAAAACTAGGCCAACATGTTCAAGATAATATGTAGTGAAAACTTTAAGAATAATCCTTTATGGTTACAACCACTCTTTCTGGGAAGCTGTATAGCTTGATTATAATTATGACTGCAAGGTTATTCTCTCTGAATGAGGAGGAAAAGCTGTTGAGAAAATGGGAAGTTAAGAAGGAAAAGTTGAAGTTGGTTTTCTCTCGTTTGAAGTATATACCAAATTTCTGAAAATGTTTTGTCAGAAAATTACGGGAAATGTACACACGCTGTCAGTCAGTCTTAAAGAGACTAACGTTGTGTGCATCCATTCTATACATCTTCAAATTTCCGTTACATTGGTGAAAAGTTAGAAGAACCAGGAAGTTATCAAGAGGACCATTGCGTTACCTTTAGAACTGTTTTTGAACAATGTGAAATTTCTTTCTTGATCATTGCAAGGACCTAAGGGATCATTCCGACTTCTATTATTGTGACAAGACGGAGTTTGAGCATTATCAAAAGGAGAGATGGGAGAAAAGTGAGCAGAAAATAGAACTTCTGTGAAAAATTGCTCATTCAAAGAAGGAATAAAAAAGAAAAGCTGAAAAAAACATTTTTTGTCTGGTTTTTCAGCTGAATTGAGCATGACTGGTGTGTGATGTGCATTGAATGGTGTACTGATATCAGGGTATTTTTTCTAGTTGGGATAAAAAATGATACTTTCACTATATCTCAATTTTGCCTTTGTCCTTCAGCAAGTTCCGAAGATAATATACGTCTTTTAAGTATATTGATAAATTCCATCACTTTTTCTCTTTGATAAAAGGAAATGCATCTTGTATGTGTTGGGTTGGGATATACTGTGTGTACACAAAAATGCAACATTTTAGTATCATCAACCCTTATAACAATACAAGCTTACAAAAGTCGATTGCTTAAGAAGCTCATCTTAGCAGTGGAAGAAGAGCTGAAAGGATTTGAGAAAAAGGAAACCATGAAAAATTTGAGCGGAAATTGGATCAGGATGGTGAACAATAGGGAATATAAAAAGAGCCAGAAAAAATTGGGTTTACACAATTAACCGAGGCTTTTCGTTGAGCTATATGGATGATGATGAGAGGAGTTTTTTTATAGGTTCTCCCTATAAACTTGAAGACTGCAAGACTGTAGTAATAATACAGAAATAAAGACGCTCATCTCTTTACTCTCTGATTCGTAAGTGATACGGGAAAAAAGTCAAGGAACGTTTACGATTCAATGAGGTACATAAAATCATTGAGCCGTCATGCCTCCTATTAAGTTTTGTCAGGTTTACGACACAATTACTTCCTTGGGTGCTTCGTTCGGACGGAAGATCAGAAATCCATTTCTCATTTGATGTGGTTTGGTTTTACCACTCACACTGGAATATAAAGACATTATAGCATATTTTAGCAAAGTCGCAAATGGAAAGTACTCTATAAGCACCACAGTGTCCTATTGACGTATAATTGTATGAAAATCAAGCAAGGTGTTTACTGCAAACTGTCTTTATTTTTACAAAGCAGACAACCCCCAAAATAACCTTTACATTTTCGCGCAAATGTCAAAGGTGATCAAAGCCCATTTTTATTGCATAAGGATTCACATGCACTTTACATAATGCACTTTATAATACTTTGGCATGCATGCATACCGGCGAGGTGAAGACAAAAGGGGACAAGAACAAAGTCAAGTTAGAAAGTGAAGAACGTGCTACAGCACAAGATCCACTCTGTCTAAGAGAACATGTAACTTGTACCTCTACCTTTCCTTACTTTAGACGTCTTACCTTAGCCAAAGGATTCCAACAAGTAGTGTGAGAGTTTTATTCTCAACAAACTCCCAAGAGAGATACAGCCTGCACCAGCCTTACAAACAGCCTGCACCTCTACAACACAACACCACTCATCTCTACTTTTGACTTGCTTTACTAAATAAATAGGATAAAGAGATGGAGACTTGAGTCAAAAAGGTTTGTTGTTTCTTTTTCCCATTGTAATTTTCGAGAAGCACAAACATATATGCCAAGTTGAGAATAAGGTTTTTTTGTAACGTAATAATACTCGAGCCAAGAAAAAATTCCTGCATGTTGTAATAACTAATCTAACAGTAATTTCCAAGAGTTTTTTCCCTTGAGACTTCTTCATACCTGAAAGATGTGTGAGTAGGTATGTAGTATGTGTACAAGTTGAACTATAAAAATAAAGTGAGTCAGAGTACACACATATATGAGTAGGGTGTTGTTTCGTTACTTGGCTTTTTAAAAAATGATGATGATATTATTACGACTTGGCTCGCCGAGCTAACAAATACAACGCTATTCTGGCAACGGACAAGGGTACACAAGTGTTTTATGAGTAAACTGTGTACAAACACTGCTCTCCACATTGAGAGATGAGCAGTGAGCGTTTTCATGGAACTTTGAATCGGTATCTAGAGAGAGAGAGGGAGAGAGAGAGATGCGCTTTTTTGCTCACCAGAGTACTTACCTGTACACTACACCCAGGTATAAAGTTGATCATAGTGCTGATCATGATGATGATGGGAAAGAGGAAAATAAGAGATGAAAATGACGGAGAGAGAACCCCCACGATGCGGCACGATGCCCACCAAAGACGACGGACTTCCCACGTGGAAACGTTTGTCTTCATCTTCTCTCTTTTGATTCTTGATCTTCTCCAGAAAACACCCTACTTTTATACAGACATCACCGTCACAGTCACCAGTGTTGGACTGAGAGGGAATAGGTGTGTTTTTAACGTGAGTACAAAACATGCATATAAATGTGTGTAATACTCATTCTCCTGATCAAAGGAGGCAAGACACATGATACAAGAAATGAAAGGAAAAGGCAGGAGCTGACTTCTTCTGGTCCAGTGGACTCGAATTGAAATTTTTTCTATTGCCCTTGTGAATCCGTCAAATGTACATGTTTTTATGCTT
>JAHZNA010000275.1:0-13506 GCA_027743935.1 Sinodicranocentrus sp. ZH6
GCTCCCTCCTACCGTCCTTCCTAAAATCGTATCTTCGATTAAAAGAATTTTGAACTTAAATTAAATGTATATATTGATACAGAATCAAATGTAAGTTCTTTCGAACTATATGATTTCGAACCAGGGCCGTTTGAACTAAAAAATCGTACTTTCGTTTTGACACCACTGAAAATATATGCTGCTTAAACTTTGATGAAATACTAACGTACTATGATAAATTCACTAAAGATGTGGATGATTTTTATAGAAATTCTGTTTGATCTATATTGGATTCCCCAGCCAAAGAAAATCAACCGCATAAAGAATTGTAACAACCCGGATTAAAAGCGCTATGCCACAGGGCCAAAGAAAAGATATAGCAAGGAATATATGAATATTCAATTTTACATGTTTAATATACATATTTTTCACTTGTATCAACATCAAATCAATATTCGAGCTTACATAATTATAGTCAGTCGAAACAGATGGTCATTTATAATTAAATCGGTAACCAATTTAAAACATTTTAGCGACTAACGTCGCATTATTGCTCAACTGTCAACTCTAAATAACATTTACAAATAACTGTTTCAAATTTTACAAACATGCAGTTTGATATATATTAAAGTGCACATGACAAATATTTTTAATCAGGAATAAGTCGTTTTAGCTCGTCTTCTGATTTTGGGTCTGCTTGTGCAAAGAAACGAAGTGCAATCGCGGTAGCTTTCAAGCCTCGTATACTTCCGGAAGCCTATAAAAATACATATAATTATAAAAACCACGTTCTGTATGAATTCAATTGTACACACGAAATGATTGCTTACCGACGAGGTAATACTCATAAAGTTAAATAGTTTCTTAAGGAATATCATTAACGGGAGGTATTGTCCGTTCGGCATTGAGTTCCTTACTTGACTGGCAGCCATCTGAAGGAATAAAATATATGAGTAGTGAAAAAAGTGACAGTGATTTACATTACAATAAGGTTTTTTAGTGTAGAATATTTTTATATTTACCGGATTATCCATTATAAGATACGCCAGCAACAACGCGATATAAGCTGCAATTAAACTATTTTCCATGTGCTTCCCGGCAGTTTGGATGAGCTTGTCTATAGTATCTTGTAACGAGGAACCTTCTGAATCCTGAGAATTTTTGTCTTGAGAACCACCACCAGACCCGTCCTTTTGAGTTGTATTGCCTGAATCTGTTGAAGAGGAACCTTCATCAGGTCCTTTGGTAAGAATATTGTCTGTATGCTGTTCTTCTTTCTTTGCAGCCCGTTCTCGGCACAAGAACATTTCCACAAATGCATCTAGCACAGGAATCTCTTCATCAACGCCGGAATCGTCTGATGAAGAGCTTTGAGATGTGTTCCCTACAGAATCTGGAACTTTGTAATTGCCTGCTGAACTCTTTTGAACGTTAGACATCAATATTGCATTTCTGCAGTTTCGACTGTGCTCCACCAGATTTAGTAGCATACACAAAGACTAGCAATAACACAAAATAAACCATTAGTTCATGTTTGATTTAAAAAATATTTAAAAATTATAAAAATCATTAGCCTTACATGCATTAGGAGATCAAATATCTTTTCGTCTGGGAAGAAATGACCCATTTCAAAAGTGGAATGTAGGACCAATGCTAAAAATCCTTCTACGGCTAAAAGGATTTCGCTACCGAGGACTGGTTGGAATACACAAAAATGTCGGACATATTTAACAAATGTCATCTAAGAAGTAATAGAAGTATGTGTTTGACATCAATAAGCTTTTACCTATTCCTCTGTAATCATGGGACAAATTCACTAATACTCTCAACACGCTAAACAAAATTTCTCTCATTACACCCGCTGATTCCAGTCCCACGTGGAGGTTTAACAAGTTATCTTTGCAGAAACGGAACAACTCAACAAATATTTTAGGACTGGCTTCTACACATTTAAGCTTTGTCATTGCTCCATCGGTGAGTTGAACCTCTCGCTCACTCATAGCCAACAAATATTTCTGATTGTGTTCATGGTTGAAGGTCACTTGCTGAAGAACTTGAAGGCACCGGTCAATCTTTCTCAACCTTTCCATTGCACCTTCCGACCATCCAAACTGGAGTAGCTCCATTTGTACAAATCGAAGCGAACTGTCTACTTCATTCACTATAGAGTCCAAGCCGCCCAAAGAACGATGCTTTAACGTCTCCAAACTTTCAGTTTGGGAATTCTGAGCATCACCAGAACAGTCTTCTGCTTTAGAAAGGGCGAGAATTAGTTTTAGTGTGTCTGTGTCGAGATCCATGTTTAATCGATCCTGACTGAGGACGAATAGTACCAAAGCAGCCAAAAGTGCGAGTTCCTAGACAGATAGTTTAAAACGGCTACATTAGCAACCTTCATAATATGAGTGCTATCTGATTTACATTATAAACGTAAGATTCATTACCGGATGCTGCGGCGAATCATGAAGCTCTCTGCAAAACTCAGCAACTGTGCCGTGCGCACGTAAATGCATTCTAAATGAAGGTTCCATGCACCTCGTAGCCAATGTAATAGCAGATAAACATCTAAAAAAACGGAAAGAAAGGTCAATTAGAAAATAATGTAACTTTCATAGAGAAAGTGGCGTAAAACATAAAAAAGTTTTCGTACCGAATGTTCATAGGATTCCGACTCCTCAGATCCTCTAAGATATATTGTACATCTCCATCAAACTCGTGAAACTCTCCACTTTCCTGAAGCTCATGGATACCCTTGACATTTTTGACCACAGTGAATAGTCTCTTAGCTTCTTTTTTACAAGTCACTTTTGTCACACCATCGTCTTCCATGGAACCACTCCATTGAGTAGGGTAACCTCCACTGTTTTCCGTTCGCATTTTCCTTAAATTTAAATCCTCCTCGTCGCCAAAATCCTCATCAAACTCGTCCAAAACATTTGAATTTGAATGATGCGCATGACCGCTAAACTTCTCCTCGGTATTGTCTTCTTGTCCGAATTTGTGTCTGTACAGAGCTAGTCTTTTACTGGATTTGGCGCCCCCGTTGCCTCCACCTGCACCACTAGTTTCGCCATTAGCGTTTTGATTTGCTCGACTTTTAAAAATGGACGCTTTTCTCGTACTTGGTGCTTGCAGCTTTAGGCTACCTTGACTATTCGTTCCGGCACTGATGCTACTACTTTGACTGTTAGTCACATCATTGGACATTTCCTGCTGCTTCAAAACTGAATCTAAAGCACTTATTGCTTCCTGTTTCGCACAAGTAGAGAGACTAATTAGTGGAACTTGTTGCTCAACACATGGTGCTGGGAAATGATGAGGTTGCTGCTGATGAGGCATTTCCGGACTTTCGTAATGAGACCCTTGTCCGGGAGGACAGTTCAAAAGATTTCGCATGGCATAAGGCGAGGAGTGAATGTTGAAAGGCGATTGTTGCTGATGCTGGTGTTCATTATCTTCCGCGTTGTAATCCAATGGTCTAGAAATACCGTCAGGAACTTCAGCACTACTATCGTGACTCTGACGGTGGTCAAGATCAGTTTCCATTTCTATTCTAACTGATGAAGTTTCAGGTTCTTCTTTTGCAGTCATAAATGCTGACATGTCAAATCGACTAAATTTTGCTGGACTTTGACTTTGGCTAGGCGGCTTCTTCGGGGAATGTTGCTCCTCGTCAAAATCTGTCCAGTCGTCAACCAAAATGGATCGTATGTCATTTGCCTTTGGAATAGTTTGCTGTTGGGGAAGCACACTCGAGGGTATGTGCTGCTGCTGATTTTGCTGGGGATAATCTAAATCAACATCGGATTCAGAACCTGGCGACATATAAAAGTTTTGATGTTGGTTTTGGTCCTGCTGATTTTGATGCAAATTTTGGTCCTGCTGATTTTGATGCAAGTTTTGGTCTTGCGTCTGATGAAGTATATTTTGATCCTGCTGCTGTTGCTGCATTTGTTGTCTGAATTGCTGTTGCATGTATGCTTGCGCCGCAAAAGCACTAAGTCCAGCAGGTGCTTGTGAGGTTATTGATGGAGTATTATCATTTGCACCGCTCAAATTCACAGGATAACCTTCCATATTTCCCTGTTGTTGATAAGATTGAACATGGGAAAAGTCTTGATTGGATTGTTGCGATTGGTGCTGATCTTGCTGACTGTATGAGTTTACAGATGCAACATCATTTTCCATCGAGGATAGCATTTCTGAAAGCTTTTTGAAATCTGCGTCTTCTTCTAACTTTTTGATCATTTCCACAGCAGGTGGTGGAGCTGCATTATTATTTTGTTGCTGCAACTGCAGCTCGCAAGTGTCCACCATGAGTGTTGCAGGTGCAGGAGGATACATATTGTCACCCGTGGTATAATCAAGGCCGTCGAAAGATGATACTGAATTTCTCAGTTCCCGATCCAGTGTTGGCATCCCCCCATCATTGTCAGAGGCTAGCCGCCTTGTCGAATTCCTGGTTGTTCGGCCACTAGCTGTCTTCGGAGCAGAAGGTTTGGAGCTGGTCTTGGCCCGTTTTGTTTGCTTGACAGGTTTCTCTTCAAATGTTTCGTCGTCAAATGAAGCTTCAATTGCAGCTTTTGAATTTTTTGAACCAGGTTTTCTGCCTCGTTTTTTACCAGCGGGTTGAGTTGAAGCTGCTGGTGTTTCTGCCGTCACTACCGGTGTTTGCGAAACAAACTTTCCACGATCCTTGAAGATTCTTAATTTAATAGGTGGTGAGCACACACTGTTAAAACTATTATCTGCTGACGACGGCTGCTGCACAGGAGTTACTTGTGGTGGACTAGACAAATTTTCCAACTTTTTCTTGCTTTTACCTCCGTGCTTTTTAGTGTGCTTCTGCTTCGAATAAGGATCTCGACTCTGGTCATTGTTGTAATATTGTAAATGGGTATTTATATTGGATGGAATGAGCGGGCTCATAGAGGGGTTTGGAAGCGGAGGAAGTAATGGAATTAAACTGTCCATTTCCGGTCTACAAGGCTTTGCCACTTGGTTCGCGCCTACCTCAATTTCCATAGGGCCACGGGACTTGAAAAATTTTCTTGGTTTGAAAATGGTAGTTGCAGGCGAAACTGCACTACTACCAGAGGCTGGCGGAAATGGGTCGTAAGCTGAGGTGTCCAATGGTATGGATTTGACCGGTGGCTTGTTTGCTGCAGGGTCAAGGCGAGCTCGTTTTTTAAATGATGCATATTTAGACTTTGGTTTCTTTTCTTCTTCTGAAATTATTTAAAAGGGATTTTTCTTAAAATCAAAGTAAAATTATTACATTCCAACTTTTGAAATAACAATAAAGTACCTTTAACTTCCTTAACAGTGCTTCTGACTGAGGTAAAAGAGGCAACACCGAAGCGACCAATGGATCCAGCAACCTTACTGTTATTGCACACTTTCAACAATTTGTCAAAGTGGTTCCCAGCCCCGGATTGGGATCGTTTACCTTTAGAATATTTCGACATTTTGTTGATTTCACGATACCAGCATCACTTTGTGTATGAAAAGGATCAAAACTAAACAAGATGGGTGTGATCTGTGATAATCTGTAGAAATATATAGAAAAAACGCTTGAAAAATTGAAACATACAAAAACTTTGTAGGTTTGTATTAAAGCTGTAGTATTTCTTTAAAAAAACTTTAAATATATTTACACTTACCAAAAATTATTTTACATTTGTTGATTCTTCTATGTACTCTGCAATTGACATGCATTTATCTGTATATTATGCAGAGAATCCATCACCCGGAATTGAATTCATTCATTCAATTTTTTTGTGACCGTTGATGATCAGTTGGAAAACTCCACAGTTGCCAGTCACTGTGAGCATATTGTTGACTGTCACTGTCAACTGTACATAACAGTTCCACTTCCAACAGGTAGAGTAATTATAAAACTACTCAAATCCATTCCAAATTTTAAAAATTTCAAAAATTAGCCGTTAGCAAATTTTAACAAATAACGTTGAACGTACAGTAAAAAATTAATCCACTTTTTCCAAACTATCAGTTACTCAAAATTAAAATTAACAACTAGCAACAAATCCTCTGCCACTGACACATCATTTACGTTCAACGTTCACATATACGGTTTTGCGCGGTAACTTTGATAAAAAATGTACAAAGTATTTACGCATTAATTCTGGAGGCAATTGTGTAAATCATTAATTACCCAATTAGCCATCACTGATTTCCAAAACTAGTTTAGTATCAACTATCAATAGTGCTTCATGATTATGATCATATATTGGTTGCATACAAGTTCTCTTAACTAACACATGTATTAGCGGCGGCATTAATTTACACTTTAGAGTCGCCATATTTTTTATCCGTTTTTTTATATCCTACACACAAATATGTAATAACACAATTAGGCCCTGCCTGTCAACAATCAATTTGTGTCATTTGAATTATAAGTCACATTTTTGCATCTCATCACAAACACAGATCCACACGCATCCGCCAAAAATCCTTAGTGTTTTTTTTCTCATAAATGCAAAAGCACACTTAAAAATCCTATAACAATGCAATCACAAAATTAGCTCAGTTTTGTCTTTTAAAGATGATCCACAAACATAATGTTGCAATTAAAAATTACAAGCAAATGCACATGAGTGTTATTTTTACACACGCAAATATATCCATCTGCCAACAACTGCAATATTAGTCAATAAAAGTCCAATCCTCATTTTTTTCATTGCTTCACGAAAAATAGATACTTTACTATCAAAAAACCTCCAACTCGTTTGTATTATTTTTTTTATCCTGGCTGTTGTGAATTGTGAATGTGGTGATGATGATGATCATGATGAGAAGAGATGTGAGAGGATATTTATGCATTTAAACAGAAAAAAATACACAAGACTCTCAAAAGGGTAGAGCGTAGAGAGGAGAAACGGACCGTGCTAAGGTATCTTCTCAAGTTTTCCTATGCTTTTATGCTTAACTCCAAGCTTATGTGGAAAAATATTATGCATAAAAAAGTGTATCCGTATAACGTATCGTATCCCTAGTACACAAGTAATATACCTACAGCGTAGAAAAACTGTGTGATATTCCTTCTTATCTACTTAAAAGCTATAGATAGGTATATACATTTATCCACAGAGGACAAGGGGCACATTGCACGTTGTGTTATTTTCTTATGGGAGAACTGAAAGGGAAAAATATTGATTTTGTTGAGATAGTCTTGTGTTCCCTTTGGCTTCTTAAGTGTGTAGTATTATATAAGTTTTTTTGTGAATAGGAGAACTGTGTATCAATATCATTTATGGTATGTTTAAACTTGTGGATTTGGATTTAGTGTGAGTGGAGCTGATACGCTAGTTATGCTATATTTATTCCACGGCATGTGAGTTTCACTCTCACTGGCTTTTTGAGAGAGATGTGTTGATGAGATGTGAAAATGAAAAGAGTGGATTTCCATCTTGTGCATTTCACATTCCCTCTCGTTTTTGCATGGAGAGGACGGTAGTGCATTTAGAAAATGTACGTATAATGTCATAAAAGCTCGTGTGTACCAAAAGTGGTCGCGTGTGTATGAAATGATGAACACATAACTCTCTGTGACTTTGTGAGAGTTTTTGTGCATTTTTTGTGGTAAGCTTTTATTGGGGAATGAGTTAACAAGCTTTAAGGCATATCTGAGAAATGTGAGTGGAGCATACACACACATGCACACACTAACCACCAAAAATCCTTTTATTCATTTGATCATCATTATATATGCTTGCAGGACTAGGACTTCCAAATAAAGCAAACGTCTTATGTATTTTGTTTTCGGTAGTATATTACATACAGACCGTACAACCCAATCCAGAAGGTCCCAAAGGGTTATGTGCTATATGGATTTGCTTGATTGATGATGTCGAGTAAATGTGTACGGTCAATAGTTTTATGCTTCTTGCCTCATTCATTTCATGACATGCGAAATTGTAGCTGAAAAGAAAGGGAAATGGGAGCCCGACGAGGGAATGTGCTGTAGTTTGGGTAGTATATTTGAAGTCGTAATCTTGAGATTGTTTTTATCGTTCTTCTTGATTACGCAAAGGATGGGTGGTTAGATTAATGAAGTTTGGGGAGCTAAGCCCCTGGCTGGACGTAAGGGTTTAATGATAGCAACAGGCAACAATTCACATGACACTAATTTTTAGCATCAGAATTGATTTTGGAAAGATTATCCCTTTTTATCTGAAATGAATGCAACGTTATCCTTTGCGAGTTATGTTAAAATTAACATGTTTATGCAATGATTTTTGATCTGCAAATACGGCGCATTTGTGCTTTACGGTTATTCACCTACCGACCGGCAAGAATATAGATTCATCATTCATCAATAAATACACATAATTATTTAGCCAAAGATGTCATGTGGTTGATTATTGATTAGACTAATTAGACAATAATTTACGAGTATGTATGTATATAAGTATGTATGTCAGTGAAATATGAGAGGAACACATATGCACAATTGGGAAATTCGCTTCTGTCTGTCTGTCTGTATGAAGTAAAGCTGTCAGTGTTTACACAGTTTTATAATGCACAAGAACCACACTCACATTTTCCCATGAATTGTGTGCAATGTTTTGTGGTTGTGTTGTGATACATATATGATTACCATTGATATTGATGCAAAAAAGAGGTATATATAGTTGACGGTTAACGGCCAATGAGATCTTGTAAAGGTTACTTCGTCACATATGAGGACAACCTCTGAAGTACTAACCCGGCTTGATTTGATGAGCAAGGCAAAATATTAAGAATCTTGGCTGAGAAACTTGGAAGAAAGATGATCTGCATAAACATACACATAGGCTTCACAAGTCACTTGCTTGCACAAGCAATGGTTTAATATACGTAGCACTGTAGCACTAGGAACAAATGACAGGAGTAGGTGTCATCATAAGAGGCATAGGATCATAGGATAAAAATTCCATGACGGGTTTTGCACTTTTGTGTTGACTTTTTATACTTCTACAAATATTCTTAGTGTTTGTATCTGTGAGATTTGGATTCAGTGACAATGTGAAACTTGAGTAGTGTCCAAGAATTTTGTGAAATTGCAGCTTTTACTTGAAACCCTGTGATAGATTTAATGTTTGTTATTGTTAACTTATCATAGTTTTTGCAACCATGAAGTCTTCCTTGTTGTCCTCCGCGTTAGTACTTTTTCTTCTCCAGATACTCCTGCCAGTGACACTCCAGGATGAAAATAGATACACAAAAGAAGCTAATGTAGATTTCAGAGAATTAGAGAAACCTTTCAGAATGGCGAAGATGAACATGGTGTGGCATAAAGCAAAGCAGGTATAAAGTTTACACAGAATGTTAATGCAAATATCTTGCTGTAAAATTTGCGGCTGATAATAATTTTATCTTTTTTATACCTCTAATAATTTACAGAAAGTAAGCGAATCAAAGTTGAGATCACTTTACACCGACTTGTTAGCACATGATAAGGATGAAGCTTCGTTAAAGCGGTTAAAGTCCGATGGCATGGATAAGGATGGAATGAAGGAAGCCGGGGTTCGAAAGAAGTTCAAAGGTGGGTTGTGAAAGGAAAACTATTAAACTGGATTAAGATTAAAGATCGTAAGATTAAAACTGGGTTGAGCGTGTGTGTGTGTGTGTACTTTGCTAATGAAGTAATTATTTGGTGATTTCTTAGCAATTCTTCAAAATTATGGAATATTGCAATACTTTGAAGAAGGTTCTGTTCCTGAGAAACCTCATCGACCAGAGCAAGATCCTTCAGATAATCACATTAATAAAAGTATTTTCAAAGATAAAAAGTTGAGTAAATTGTGGGAGAAAGCGGAAAAGTCTGGGTTTGAGCAGAAAGAGTTGAAAACGCTAAAAGAGGAATTTCAACATTATCAAGATAAAGTGGATGAGTATTATGCTTTGTTGGAAACATTGGACGTCGATGCTAAGAAAAGTATGAATTAATAACAGAACAGTAGGTCGCATTGTTTGATGGACTTTACACGCATAGAAAAAGTATTTGTCATACATAATCCAAAAAGTTTCAAAACTTACAGATTTACATTTACAACCGTTAAGCGACCTCGAACATTTTGACCATCTTGAAAAGTCCGACGAACCCCGCAAGAAGTATCCAGACGGGGGTAATAAGGTCGTTAACGACATTCGATCTCAGCACAGAGGTCTGAAAGATGGATATGATGACCTTCACAAGAAGGTAGCAGGTGGACCAGACTCCAAGGAATTTTCTGAACCACGAGTGGCAGGTCTTTGGAGAATGGCTTTGAAGGCAGATTTTACTCCAGAGGAATTAGAATCTTTGCATGTAAGCACAAGTTTAAACTTATGCTATGGCCTTTTAATTTAATGAAAAGGAAACGGTAAACTTATAATTTTTTTACAGACGGAACTCAAACATTATGAAAGACGGCTTGAAAAGTTGCAACACTTACAATCAGAGTTTATGATAAAACAGGACCACGACAAAAACTATATGAACACAGATAAAGACATGACGTCCGTATTTGTGGAGAAAATAAAGCGTCATGAGCGACATGTGGAGAAGCTGCATGGAGATCTAGAAAAGATAAAACAGGACCACGACAAAAACTATATGAACACAGATAAAGACATGACGTCCGTATTTGTGGAGAAAATAAAGCGTCATGAGCGACATGTGGAGAAGCTGCATGGTGATCTAGAAACGAAAATCAGCAATCGACATAATGAACTATAAAACTTTATATTGAGAATCTCGCAAGTTTTGTAAAAGTGAGAGCTTTCAGAATACGTTCTTGAGATAGATGCCATGTTGTGAGCAAAATCCTCATTTTCCTCAGTCATTTAGTATTAATTTATTAAAGAAAATAGTTATTAATTTCAAGTATTGTATTTTGATGTGTGTGTAGTGTATTATCATCCCATTTGATTTTCAATATGTAACATTCTGATACCATGATACCGTTGTCCGCCATCCGTGCAAACTATAGCTATAAAAAAGGTAACAAATATCAGTAGATGGATTCAAATATCATGAAAGGTGCCACAAATCGAATAAAGAATGACTTTCAAATCATTATGAAGTTAAGGTTTATTCATTTAAACCGATGCTGAACCGGAGCAATTTTACTTCTTAGCATAGGTACACAAGGTGCAATGATGTGCATTGAATAAGAATCAAAGTCCTAAGATTCCTTTCCTAAAAGACAGATTCATTCTTGATTTGTTGTATATTTTGAAATCGTACTCATGTGCATATCATCATATATTCATTTTATCACTGATGTTATCTGTATTATACAATTTTGTAAAATTCTAAAACCCCTATACAGCAAACTGTTTGTATATTTGTATCCATATCGAGATAAAAAAATGCGATCAACAGAAACTGAAATTAATTTGTTGTACTCGTCTAGACAAAGTAACAAAACTCAATACAGATTATGATTCCTCCGCAAAAACAATTGACTGATAACTCAGTGGAAACAGGTAATGATAATATATCTCGCTAGCAAATACAAACAAATGATTCATCAGTATTATCATTACCAAGAAAGGTAATCATATCGTGCTCGCAGAAAACCAATATACGCTGTAAATTTTTGATTTGCGTTATAATTGAATGAATTGACGTCACGTCACGAGACTCATTGCCGCTGGTGGCGAATTCACAGTCCATTATGAACACAGTATTTTTCCAGTGATAACATTTAATAAAGTTGATAGGTATGGGATTATCAGCCCACATGACACGGAAGCCATTTAGTTTGTTTTAGGAGATGAGAAGCTGAAACTGGAAGTAAAGTACTCGTATGATTTCCGAAAATTGAGCTCTTACAAGTTTACTTTGTTAGTGCAGTAAAAAAATGTACAAGTCGTTAGCAAGAAAAAAGTGAAAAAATATCGAAAGGAAGGTACAATTATTAACTATATTGAAGCAGATTCCATAGTCAGAATTATTTATTTAAATAAAATGTGTGCTTATTTATTAGAAAATAATGATCTGCATGCAGCTTAAAATCCATTTTATAAGTAGTTGTCATTTCCGTTTTTAGTATTTTCCGGAGAAACTCTGTAACATGGATGTCCAACAGCGTGAGATACAAAATTTGATTGTAAATTATTCGAAAGGCATGGGAAATGTCAGCATTCTTGACAATTCAGTTGATGAACCTGTCTCCCCTGTCTGCCCAACCACTGCACGTTACTGGGTTGCTCGGAGTTTCATATTTTTCTTAATTATTGGACTTACCTGCATTGCAGTGTTTGCGGCGACCAATCCCATCCATCCGTCGGAGAAGACATTCTCCTCCTCAGTTGACTCTCCAAACGAACCTGGGAGTTTACCACCAGCGAATTTAACCATTGTAAAAAATATACGTTTAACTGTGACGGTTGACACGCAATCTGAATACAACACTAGCTTTCTATCTATATCGGAAAGATGCATGAGGGTTAACTTAATTATAAATTTGACCAATCCTAATGACTGGCAACCAGGTTTTAAAATGAGAAATGTAGAAAAAGTACTAGGGTTAAGTTTAGAGGGACCTTTTTTTCTCGAGGCAATGATAGAAATTTTTAATCAGACAGGAAATGCAACCTCTATCAAACTCATAAATAACAATGACTTAATTTGTGATAGGAAACGTCCTCTAAGTATCAACCCAGGGACGGTTATTTTAAATAATGTAACTAGTTTCACGTTTCAAGCTCCTTCAGAGTGCGTGAAGGTTTTCGAGATACTGGCAAAATGGTGTGTCATGCCGAAATTAAAGCATGTAGAGTTTCAAAATGCGACTTTAACAAAGGCAAATGTCGACTTGGCTAATCAATTCTTAGTAAACGCCAAGGATTCCTTGGAAAGCATTACATTTCCAGCAGTTAAATTAATGACTGGAGGATTGTTTCAGGTTCCTGTTGTCTTTAAACGAGTAAAGATTGAAGTCAGTGTTGGTTCTTGTATTGAAGGGATTAAAGAGGAATTCTTAAGATTGGATAATTTTTCGACTAAATTCCCAAATGTCTAGAAGCTTGCTATAAATCATCCCTGTAGAGGTTGAAAGGTACACCTGTATACACCTGCAGACTGAAACGGATGGACTTAAAATACAAAAAAAGTATTATACACGGAAATAATTTTTTGCTACATACAACATATATTTGTAAAAACGCAGTCAACATAGTATTATAGTCGTTGCTGTACAAGAGAAGTAATAAATCAAATTGTTCGAATGGTGTAATTGGATGACTGGAAACTTGCTTATTTTTGAGTTTATTCTGAAATAATTACATTAGAGAAGTTTCTTTAATACAAATATTTATTTTCATTTAATCGACAAATAACACAAATCTATTGCATAAATACGCAATATGATCACAATCATAAATTAATTTTCAGTTTACGTTTAAATACATTTGGCCATTCTTCGAGCTAAGCTTCGACCGGATTAAACTTTTGATGGAGGCTCACCCAAGTCAGGCTTGTCACTAAAGATAATTTCCGTGTGTGCTTGAACTTGTTCGAAAATGGTAATCTGG
>JAHZNA010000276.1:0-10287 GCA_027743935.1 Sinodicranocentrus sp. ZH6
CCCAAGTAATCGTATTTCAGAGAATCCCATAGCAAATGGGCTGCCGTTTCACAACGGCTGAGAATTTTTAAATGATGTGAATTGCAAATCTGCGTCATTTTAGACAAACTATCATAATATTTAAGGATAAAATTCGGCATTAATTACTATGGGAACTTGCTATGGTAAAGAAAACCACGAATTTGTAAATATCAATTAAATCTTTGAGCGTTTGGGGATATGGTTATCACCAATGGATTCCTTATCACGAAATACATTGGAAAGCACTAATCTCCTTGACAATAGAGTGTCTTAGAAGTATAGTCATACTTGTAAGTTCTATCGAAATAACCCGATAATATGTACTACAAATGTCATACTTTAGATGCATGGGGCGTTCATTTGAATGCAGGTCGTATTATTCTTCTGAGTAAACATTATGTTTTGTGCAATATCCAAAAGAAACAAAGATCCGACTCGATTAGGCGTTATAGAAATTGAGCCATATGTAGAACGACAAGTATGAATACAAATTTTGGATAAACTGTTTTCAAAGAAGATTAAATAAATTAAAGAATTAAAATTAAAGTATTTTATTTGTCAAGCTTTCGAATACTACTGGAATCTTTATCGGGCCATTACCAAATAATAAAGAACAAGTGAAAATCGCAAATATTAAGCACACGTAATATTCACTTCAAACATTAATCTATCTAACCTAACAAAAATAAATAAAACGAAATTCACTTAATATTTTAACCTAACAACATCACCTCAGACGCAATTTAGTCTTACATGAAACATTACCCTAAAATTTTAACCTAACAACCTAGACTAACACAATACTTAAACACCCCATTCAATCTGCTGAACACTTTCCATCCCATACTCATCACTTTTTTTAAACTTCAAAATCAAAAGTTGTGTTCTGTTCTGTTTGTCGTATCTTTGTTTCTATTAGACCTTCTAAACAACAAATCATATGCATTCCTCACACATTATTCACTAATAAGAACACCATATGCCCTTTTTAGAACACTCTATGAACTCAATAGCACAGCACATAGAGTCAGTTGTACATACCCTGTATTCCTTTCTCATTACTTCTTATAAAACCTGCAAAAGCGAAACGAATATTCTGTGAAGCCGTTCAGCTTGACAAAATTTATAAACACCCAATCGGGTAGTAATCTTTGTTTCTTATTAGACCATAGACACACAAAATCATATGAACTTAAGAAAAAAATCTATGCACCCAGTAGAACACCATATGCACGCAACAGAACACCATATGCACGCAACAGAACACTCTATGCACGCAGCAGAACACTATGCACTAACAAGTAAAGGTATTCATTAAAAACACGAAATACTCAAGGATATCAGTGCTTTCTGATGTATTTAATGATGAGAAATCCTGTTATGATAACCGTTTCCCCAAGTGCATGACGGTTTAATTAATCTTCGGCCTCTTCTTTACCTTAGCAAGTTCCCATAGTAATGTATACTGAAGTTTTTTATAACATATTCTCATAGCTCATTAAAAATGATACAGATTTACAATTACATCTTTAATCCTGTAATTTTCTGGAGTTACCCAAGTATCGTATTTCTGAAAATCCCATAGCAAATAGGCTGCCATTTCAAAACGATTGAAATATTCAAAATATTTATTTGCACGTTACTTATTTTGCAAGTGGTGGACAAACCCATGATTATCCAGCACCCAATATGACCGCATATCCCTCTCTTGGACGCAGATTTTAAATCGTTTAAGAACATCATACATATACTCAAAAAAACACTTAACGCTTTTTATTTCTTTCGGATGCTAGACAAATTTCAATTTATGCAACAAATAATCTGGCCATAATCTGTGCATACAGAAAATACTTCACAATTTGTTTTCAAATGCGACACCCAAAATTTCGATAAAAAATAACCTTGGTCACTTAGCTTTCTTTCATTTTAGAGGGAGAGACACGATAGGGTATTATTTCATTATCCCTATTTCTTGTTTCTTGTATTTTGAGCACATTTTGCGAACTAATAATCATTGGTCGAATGTATAAGTTTATGCTTTTCACGCATTTTGGTTCCACTTTAAATAATACATTTTATCGCATAAGCAATCTGGCTTTACCTCTTTCGTTGACTTTCATCAACCTTCAACCGTCAAGTGTTTTTTGCTCACTAATTTTTTGCATGGGACCTGGAAGTCCATGCTAGAAAAACCTTGTATTCCTGGTCTTTGCTAACTGTTGAAAGATCAACTGGTGAGATACTCACATGTGAGTGAGCCTCCATGAGAGTGAGTGTTTGAAGAGCGAGCTTATAACGGTTGCGCCGTGTGTGTGCCTGTCTGTGCACTTTTGTTAAATTAAATTTCGATCTGAGTAAATTGAAGAGCCTGTACTCTAGGCATCACAGTTATATATGATGCGAGCGTTACTCTTAGTCTTTGTGTATATTGCCGTGGTAATTAGGTAAGTGTGAGTAGGGACGATATATAGATAGCACAGCAACTAGGTTGTTACGTAACAATTATATGCATATGATTTATATGACACGTTAAATTATTATTCGAAATATATTTTATTAGCTAGGCATAAATTTAAATACACGCAGTTCACACTAGTAATTTAATAATTCGATCTTAAGTAAATTTACCCATACATCTACCGAGTGAACGATATTTTACAAGAGTATAAACAACAGTGGATTCTACAATTACTTAATTGCATTGAATATTACGTAAAGTCAGCATGAAATAAGTATACATACATACAAGATTTTTCGTTTTATTTCAAACTGTGTTTCATTGCATAGGTAACATAGCCATAGCCTATTTAGCCTTTAGTCTACCTTCAACTGAAAGTATTTTTATCACTGAATTTGTGCATGGACCCCAAAGCTAAAAAAACGTAGAAGCCTTGAATCACTCTTTTTTTAAATATATATTATTATAAAATTAATTAACCTGTGTGAGATACTCAAAGGTGAGTCACTTTACAGTTTATTTTATTTTGTCAGGAAAAATTTCAATGCCCCACACAAAATTCATATTAACCATTTAGTAAATGTCAATTTAACTCATGTATCGTACTTGAACTTCAACATATGATTCATGAACCAGGTTGGCAAAACAAACATGATAAGAATGTTAACCTTTGAATATGTTTGCAAAATTGTAGGATTCCGGGTTAGTTAAAGATAGTAACTACTCATCTCATCAAACTTACTTCGTATCTAACCTTCGTATCTCACCTTTGGTGTTCATATTTCACATACTTGAACGTATATGCTAGAACGTACGAACATATATCCGTATCTTTCATTGTAGCCGATTTAACCTTACGAACAGAGCTTATAAACTATATATGTGGAAAACCTAGCAAACCTTAATGTGATCTATACAAGGTGGTGCCCGATTAACTTTTTTATGACAGGATAAGGATAAGTCAAGTATTGAGCACACATATTGTGACGCAAGTGAAGTAAGTCTCGAGTCGTGGCTTTCTGCTAACCTGGTTAAAAGTACAATTTATATTTACTACAGTCCATTTGCAGGTACTTCTTTTACCAATGTTCACAAGTTTGAAATGACAAGGAACAGATGACAATTTTGATAAAGATCAACTAATTTGCATACTTTCTTAGCAATTTGTTGCTGAAAGAACATTACAAAGACGACAACTCACAACAGGAATAGAAATGTACTCCACACTATTGAACAAACTCGCACACGCATGCAGCCTTGAAAACTTTCAGCGTTTGTTTGACTTGATTGATACCATAGTAAACATAAAATCCCTGTCTACTGTACTTAATCAAGATTTGCTTTAATTAATTAATATGCTGATATCTAACACTGCCAGTTTCATCCTTAGTTTGCTTGCTTTATATGAACTTGCAAAAGATGCATGTGAGTGCAGATAAGTATTGTTTGCAAATTGGTATATTTATATGATATCGCTAATTAAACATTTTTCACCGCTCGTCTATGCAATAATTACTACAAAATCTTATTTTATTAGATAGTTGTACACAAAGATTTTTTTCCCCTACCTAATGAGACTCGAAACAACTGTAACTTTTCTAAGATTAACTTTTAAGGTAAAGAGTTGGTTTCTGAAATGTAACAGAAATAACATGATCTCGAACAAAATCATAACCGAATCGTATCTTTGTTTTCGTTATAATTTACAACAGCGTTGTACAGCTTTCCAAAAGTAACTTGATTGTTGATTAGGATTTGCATCATCTTTTGAATCTCTTCTGATTGAGCTTCATCGCCAAACATATGGTAGTGCATTGAAACTCGTTCATTTTCTGAAGCAGCAATCAAATAAATCGTGAAGTTTAGCTCAGTCTTCCCATTGAAAACTCCACAACCCCAGTTCCTGGTTGCCACAGGGGAGTTGTCTTCATCTATCACATATCACAGCTATCAATTTTTCTTGTGAATTTCAAAATTAAAAGGTGAAACTAGTATTTGTGTTATGAAAATGATAACATCACTACATGTTGTCCCAGACATGTAGAACTTTTCAAATACTTTTAAAATATTTCTGTTTCGTTTCAGGTTTGTTTTCGGATCGTTCAAGTGGATTTCATTAAATAAACATAGCACTATAAACTGAATTCTCAGATGTTTTAATATTAAAATAAAGCTCTTATAACAAATGTGCTTTATTTGCTAATGAATAAACTCAAAGATAAAATAACTGTCAATATTAACATCGGCATTTGTCTGCGGAAATTCGAAAAGACAAAAGGAAAGAAAAGCTGACTATGTTGTATACAACTAATGAAAATAGTTTCAACTTTCAACAATAATTCAGTTCATGCTATTGAGTCAGATTATTATGATTACATATAAGATGATTTTTTTGGGCTATACGTGATTGGATGAGCAAGCCTAACAGCAGACTAGTTTCGTCGTTACTGCGACTCATCAGTACAGTGCTGACTTGCGTATTACTTTACTGATCTTATTAGTAAACTGAATAAAAATTGAACTGCGACAGATCCATATCGTATAGCCCAAAAAATCATCTTATCAAAAAATTACCGTGATTTCCGATTTTCAATTTCTAAATATTATGATTACAATTATAGTAATTAAGACCGTATAAAAATTGAAAATATAGCAATTCCAGAATTAATATACATTTATAAAACATGAATCGTGAATTTAAAGTTTTTATTCTTCAATCAACTCCGATTTTTATTATCAGCTGCTTCACAACAAATAAAGCGTATGGAGAATAATACAATATATGTAGAAAGCATATTTTTAAAAAACTGACTAAATACATTATTTAAAAAGTACCTAGTACCTTCCTCTAGTACGCAAACAATACATCCTGCACGCATTCTTTCTTTCTGTGATAAGCTCCACCTTCTCCACCATCATTTTATCCTGATTTATAATTACTACCATGTGCATTTGCGAATTTCATTTTGTCTGGATTTGGCCAAGTATACTTGTGGAAAAAACTCAGTTTGCAACACATTCATGTGTATATAAGCATCATTACTTGCAAGCCATCTACTCCTTTTTTGCAAATGCGGGACAGTTAAGCTAATCTATACTGAGCAAGAATACAGATGAAAGTGGGTATAGGTGAGGCATACACCTGAGAGTGTATACAGGTAAGTACAAATGATCCTGTCTCATACATCTCGTTCAAGTTGAAAAAGATTTATTTTTACCATGTACCTTTTTACATTCTCCCCAATCGATAAAGTTTGCAACATTGGATAACTTACCTAAATCGCAAACACCATGCCAGAGATTTAATTAGTATTGACCAACCAACAACATTTTGGTAGTTTTTTCAGGGATACAAACATATAAATGTAGGGAGGAGAGCTGCTATTGGTATTTACTAATGATATATTACACGGGGTAAACGAGATTTAGTAAAGTATGCCGAAAACTGTTCCGTCATTCAGTTCAGTTCATATTAAACCGATGAAGTGTATGTTTTTATTCATTCATTAATGCCTCTATCACACCAAAGTTCATTGTGAGTTTCATAAGATAATTCTGAACATAATTTTTTTTTCTGAGTGGATATTAACTTTGAAATATTGATAATAAAATCATCTATTAGTTCAATTATTTTAACAGCTTTATCCTTTCCAGCTGCTTGACTAGCTTCTTATGTTCTTTATTCTTCCCAATAGTATCTACAAACTTGCCAACTTTCTGTGAAAAAGAATCCTCGACCTCGTAAAAGTTGGCCAATCCATAGTCTTTGTCCGTCTTGAACTGCCGAAAGTAATTCCAAGCTACTAATAAACAAAAGCGGAAATCTTGCCGTCCAAAACAAAATATAGTGTTGATATTCCTTAAACTCTTTTCGTACTTCTTCTGGTAACATATTCCGAGTACCAAGCTCCTTTATTGTGTCGAGCAAGCCCGTCCAAGTATTATTAGTTTCTTTCATGTTTTTCCGAACATTGGGGGAAATTTGGTCCACCCAGAAGCCTTTCATTTGGCCAACAATTCTTTGCATTTTAGACTCAAACTCAGCGCAAACACCTTTTGACCTTGGAACTACCATAATTTGACAGAAAAAACTGTATATTTTTTCATGGCTCCAAAAACATCGGAGTTAACAGGACACTAGCAATGTTCAATCTTTTTGCAGGTTTATTTGCAACCATTGATAAAATCACAATTTCCATAAATCCATCAAATCCTTCCAAATGTGTGAAATTTTGGCATGCATCACCACTCCTGATATTTTTTAAGATGCTGACAAAGTCATCCCCGAAAGGGTGTCCACCTCCGGATAAAACGTAGTAAAATATGCATCCAAGGGCAAAAACATCGGATTCTTTGGTCTACAAGATTCAAAGAGCAAGTCAATTTAATGATCCAAAAATTTATGAACGTACTTATTTGACGAGTTTTAAATACCGCTATAGGCTTCAAATGTTGATCCGAAAGGTTTTCAAAGGACTTGACAAGTTCAGGTGCAAGCCATCCAAATGTCCCTCGTCCGGTGACAGTGTTAACTGATAACATTCCATTTTCAACTTCAGGCTTCCGTAAAACACCATAATCTGTTAGCTTCAAATTATCAAACATAGAAATCATGATATTTTCCGGTTTGATATTTCCATGAGTGACGTCATTGTCGTGAAGATAAGCCAGTCCTTCTCCAGCCTGTCGAAGAACTTCGATTAAAGGGATTTTTGGCACTTTTGTCTCCAACGTGATCCATTTGCTTAGTGGCATTAAGCAGAGTTCAGTTCCGATCAGGAGAAAGTCTTCGTTTAACTCGAAATGAAAATAGTGAGCAATGTATGGGCAGTATTGGAGCGCCAGAAGGAGGTTCATATTTTTTGTATTTTTCTCCGGAAACAAGTAACATGAATTGATTCGCTTAGTTGCAACTTTTATGCTGCCAAAACGTCCTTTATACACTATTGTGTGGTTGGGTCCTTTGGCGATTTCATTGTACTCCAAGTACTCAAGTTTTGAACCATCTTTAAATAAGAAGGTAAAGTACCTGAATTAAATAAGTCTAAAAAACACTCTTTCGCTCTGTACTCTTCCCAGAAATGGTGTTTAAATGTTGTTATGAAATAAATGTGATACTGTGAGCGATAATTATATTTTCACATTCATCAAACAATATTTATAAAAAAATAGAATGGAAGATTTACCCAAATGTTTGTCTTCCATGAGCTGAAAATGGAAAAAGTATAAATAATAATTTTGTGAACTGCGGTACCGTATCACAGATATCACAGTATTGATTGATCAAGTTTTGTTTTGACATACCTGAAGCTCCTTTATGAGTTGCGAGGCTGCCAATTCGTAAACAACTTCTTTCATGCTTGACTCCATTTGTGGATCAAGCCATGTCGATAGAAATGGAATACCTGTAAAATAATTTTGAAATTTTTCTACCTCCACAGCCCCTATCCACAAAGTAAAAAACAGCAGGGGAAATTTATCATTCCAGTAATTATAAAAGGCATCAGACAATCCACCAATAGTCTTTTGAACATCCCCCTGCAAATTTTTATATTCTAGCTTCATTTTACACACAGCAATAGCTAAATCAGTCACGCTTTCACTCTTCACCCCAACTTCTTTCAAATATTTAGAAATAGCAGGGGAAGTCATCTCCGCCCAGGTGGAACAGATTCTTGGAATCATTAGAGACCTCTTCCGTTCAATCGCTTTAATGTATTTTCGAGCTTCATCGCAGTCCTTCTGTAAAAAATTGTCAATTTCCTCCAAAAAGGATAGTGCCATTTCAGCTGACCAGAAACTGACGTAGGATAGGATCCCTTCAGTTGAAGGTCTATTTTTAGGTTCCAAGAATATCATTGCAAACACCAGTGGTAAAATGGAATGATACTGGGGATTTATCTGTGAGATTTGGAAAGTTTTGTGGTTGAAGTTTATTGCATTTCGTATTGTTTTATATTCCCGACCAAAAGGATGTTGTCCATTACTAATTACAAAATAGAAGACACACCCTAAGCAAAACACATCCGAGGAAAACTCCTAAATGAATTGAATCAAAAATGTATTACAATACCAGTATTTAAAAATTACTTCAATTAACTTCAATATTTTAACTCACTGATTTTTTGGGTTGTTCCAAACCTCCCTTATTTCTCGCATCTGAAGGCTCCCAATCGTCGAATGAATGACTATCAGAAAAGAAAGAACTAGATCTCATAATTGATGTTCGTACCCCCGCCACCTTGACTTCAACCTTTCCAAGTTGCGAATTTGCAGAAAGGAGAATATTCCCAGGATGTAATCTTCCATGTGCAATGCCAAGCGAGTGAAGATGATGAATGCCTTTAGTAATCTGCTTCATAACGTCAATCTTGGAAATCGGATATTTATCAATATCCCAATTTCGATTTAAAGAATGTTTCCGTTTGTAAGCATAACAAGGAGCATTTAGTAGCTGGGCCTGTCCAATAATTTTAACCCATTCGTACAATGAGATGTCACAAAGCTCAGACGCAACTAATAATTGCCTTCCAAAAGTCTTTTCGTAATTTCCACTTGAATCTTTTTTCTTTTTATACGTGAAATTCTTTCCATACTCAGATTCATCGGTAAAATGAATTTCAGCAGAAACAAATGCGTTCACATTAGGGTGATTAATGTGTTTCGACAGTGCTTCAATTTCTTGTTGCAGATCCACAATATTAATGTTTTCAAAATATCGAGGGTACACCTTCACAGCTAACTTTCGATTTTGAAATCTTCCAATCCCGACTGTAGTATGCATATGGTGAATATATTCATATTTTTCCAAGCTAATGTGCTCCTTGTCTTTATTTATTGATTTAAGAATTTCGTAACTTCCAGATTGACATCCTTGAGCTAAAGCCTTCATTAATGCTGAATAGGCATTTTTCCGCGTTTGTAAAAGTTCGTATAACTGATATGCCCGATCAAATTCGAGGTGGGTAGACTTCTGGATAAATAAACAATAATATTTTAATATGCGCAACATTATCACATTAATCACATAAAGGGCGCAATGCCACAATAATGTCATGGGATGAATTTCTTGTCAATTGATGATGATGATGTTTGCATGTGAGTGACAACCATTTAAAATTAATATAATTATTTAATTAAGGAAAACATCGTACCAGTTTTTGTATATCCGCTTCGGTTAAAACATTAGCTATTTGTAATGCAGCAAGTAAAACTGAATTGCAATTCGTCAGTTTGATGAGTTTATCAAGGTTCTTTTGAATATGTTTCACTTCCAACTTCTCCATAATTGAGCTGAATTATTTGCTGTATCACAATCACATATATCCAGAAACTGGAGCAATGAAAGATACAGTATGAAATCACAGTGTTTGAACATAAATGATAAATAAATACCAAATTACCGTTTAGTAGTTATTACGAACTTTTAAAAAATATTGCACTTTGCATTCCACAAATTATTCACGACATAAAATATCTAATATCACAAATCACAACTGTCAGCTGAGTACAAGAATGGGAATCTAAATTCACACAAATGCTGCTAAATTCATTCCTGACTGTGCAATGCTTAGTGGGTGGTCTCATTTTCTTGTGAAGAAATCATATGAATAAAATGACTAAATGTCACATACATTGATTGGGAAACACAAGCTTACTTCATTTCATATCCTGTCGTGCTAGCGAAAAAGAAGACTTTAATGAATTGGTATCTTGTACATGCCAAAATTTAAATGTACATTGGAAATTGGAACACATATTTACCATGACCATGATGCATATGCATATTTATTACATATACTATTTAG
>JAHZNA010000277.1:0-39649 GCA_027743935.1 Sinodicranocentrus sp. ZH6
AAAAATCGGTATACGCATATCGTCAGAATCATGTTGACAGACAGACGGACAATGATGGCCAAATCAATACTAGATGAAATGATTTCATCTACGTAATAAATACACATCCTACTATGTGCGCACCGCGCTACACTACGCATAAAGAAACATGAGCTTGGCTTTGTGTGACAACCTTAGAATGTAATCCATGCCTTGTTCAAACGATTTGAGGATTGCGACATGGAAAAAAGTTCCTCCTGCAGCGGACTTGAAATGACAGCTGGTAATAGTAGAGTAATAGCGCAGATGTATGGATATGGAGTAAGTGAAACAGGAAGGCATGACCCTTTTACTTTCACTTTTTACAGGGTCTCCCGAAAAGGCGCATTGGCATTGGATTGAAATAGCTTACATCACAGAAGACTGACTCATTTAGTGTATTTTGGAAAATCCAACATGTAAACATTGCCTAAAACGATCCACCATTCCAGTCAAAAATCTATCTAGTGACTGACTCCCCCCAACTCTGTGTAAATACTAGGAAATACATGGGTTCTTTCTCTTCTCGCTACTGAGTCACTTTCTGCAGTTGTTCTTGTTCCTATTCTGGGAATGAAAAGCGCATACAATACCCCTATTCTCTCAAGCCCACTGTCGTGTTTGCAGAGGAAAAAAACAGGAAGAAAACGAGAACAGAGGAAAAGAGAGAAACAAAGTGAAAGAAAAGCCAAGTACTACTATGCTCTCCTATGCCACCGTATTACAATGCAAATCAATAACTTCCTGTACATAAAAAGCCCTCTCCCCGTTTACAATGTGTATTCACTGTAGTGATAGAGGTTGTAGGGACGGGGAGATAAACGACATGACATGACCAACTACTAGTAGCCAGCTACTAGCTACTACTACAACTGTGCAAATAAGGCAGGCAATCTGTTTGTCACAACCCATAATCCAGGGACTTGTAATAACTAACCCGAAATTTCCCATAAACATAAATGTACCTACACACTACATTACTATTCAAGTCCTCAAGTTGATTCGGATTATATCTCTTTGTTTTTTCAGACTAAAAATATTTAATGATATTTTTTAAATAGAAAAAAGTTTCTTAGTTGTTTTTATGTAGCGCGAAAGGCAACGCTATATACGTCTGGATTATTCACCAGGAGGAGGAAATCGAAATTACCATAACATAGCATGTCATGTAACCTATCGCATAACAAAGTTTCACCGTAGATGATAAAATATTTCCATTTCACTTATGAATTTAATGCATGGTCATGTATCCGAAAGGAGTATCCTAATCCTAGTTCTTCTCTAGAGGAAATCTAGAAGCATTCTTATTCTTGCCTTATTACGGCAATAGTTTTTTGTCTTATGAAAGTATGCAAGGGAAAATACGGTTATCATACGCTTCCACTCGTTCTCATAATAATTCGATTGCAAATCGCAGCAGATATAGTGAGTGAACCAGCAGAGCAGCATGTAGTGTGTTTTATTATATTAATAAAAAATGCATTTACCCCTTGTACATACCTATACGCTGTTCGCGTACTTCCTGTTTTATGTAATCAGGCAAGACCTTTCCTTTCCAGTTGACTACACCTTTTCTTGTAAAGAATGAGAAGTGACGTACTTGAAAATTAGATCTCGAGCCTTGCACGCCCCACCATATTACTGAAAAAAGCATATGGCAGCAATGTCTGATACAATAATCTTCAAGAAAGCCAATACTTTTACTGTCTCAAGAAAGCTTACAAACTGAGTAAGCAAGGAGAACACCACATGCACAGCTTCAATGATTGTGATGATGTGATAAGGAAAAAAGTGGGAAGGACGTCGTTATCATTTAGAGCCATCGCCGCTAATATAGCTGAGTCATGCCACTAAAGACTCATGGTGTCTAACTCGATGGTTTTCATCAAATGGGAAAATCCTCTTGCAACGCATTTTCTGAGCACTCATTCATTATCTTTTTCACCATCATCATCCTTTGAAAGATACTATTTTGTTCGTGCTCCATTTGTACAGGAGGGACTGCTAACAAAAAGCAGCGCACAGACTGGCGGACACATGCACAAAAACGATTAGCCCTCATAAGTCACCTCCTCCTCCATTTAATGCCGATCCTTATATTCTCCCAGAGACTAACTCCCTGACAAAGTGAACAAAGAAACAAGAAACTCTTTCACAGAGTCCAAAAGTAAATCCTACTTCCTGTTCCCTAATATAAATAACATGTTGGGAGCATAATATGTTCTTTCGTCTCATTCAGCTCAAAGAGCACGTATAATTTATCTTTTTCGCTGTTCACTTTCACTTCTTTCAAGCATCTTTACAAAAAATCTGAAACGGCAAAGACTACTACATTGGCCTTCCATCTAACAAATTACATATATTTGAATTCATCCATCCATCTACATGTTTGCATGACTTAGTGTGTAAGTTCCACCAGTATAGTGGAAGGCAGAATGAGGAAACAATCCAATCTCATCTTCTTTCCACATAGCTGAAAGCTTATCTATCGAAAGAGAACAGCTCATAGACTTTCTATTTCAGAGGATCCAATTTATCTATTCATTCCCTGTATCAGCATCCTGCACCCACATTGACTTGCTTGTAGTCTTTCATTCCTATTCCCTGTGTCAGTCTACCAACTTGTGTATACGTGTCTATATACAAATATCACGGAGAAAGCAAGTGCAGTTGCTTCAATGCTGCTAAAATCTTCAATGCTTCAATCCTTAAAGAACCCTCCTCACTGTAATATGTATCGACATTGAAATATGTATTATATCCACTCGTATATATTTCACCCAGCGTGACGAGAATTGGTTGCTGTAGGCAAGTAGGCAGCTCGAATAGAGTGTATGGAAACTGAGAAGTGGAACGAAACGAATCATCAAGCTAAACAACCTTATATGTTACATGCGGCATATATTTTATGGAGAAAGACGTGGAGTAAAGGAAAGGCAGTGAAATTCCTTATGTATATACATGTATGTAACGGGCCTGTAACTACAGTGGAGGCACGGGTTTCCTTTTATTTTCCATTTTGTGTACAAGTGCACATCTATTCACATGCATGTACATTTTCAAATAGTCAGGCTAGGCATGAGTGTGACAAGCTGGAAAATCGTGGAATGAAGCAGCAAAGAAGGGAAGGGAAAGAACATACTCCCTTGTCTTTCAGTCACTCTGAGAGTGAGGATCACACTATTACAGTTACCTTCTCAGTGAGCCAGTAACATAAGGAGACAAAAAGTGAAAGCAGTTAGGGTTTTCCCTCTGTGTATTATGCTCCAATCTTGAAGCAATAGTAGTGGCGACGGTAGTAGTGGTAGAATCCTCTCCAGGAATGTAACATTACTTTATTTATGATCACTCTAATAATCATTCTATTAGGCTATTTGTATCCAGCTTAAGCTGTGTAGTTTATCCAGATACTTTGCTCCTCTCTACAAAATATTTACTTATGTACATTTATAATAACTTGTCGTGATTTTTCCCTTCATTTCATGCTCAGTTTTGGAGTGACTTACAAAAGAGCTAGAAAAGCGGCGGTGAAGTTTAGTAGTTGTTGGCAGTTATGCTCTGCCATTGAGCAATGGCCAGTGACGCATGAGACATGGTGTGTTATTGCCGTGTTATAAAAATAAGTAACCTTTTTTCTCATTATTTATACTCACGAAATACACTAGCCAGGTATTCAGGGAGTGGATTGTGTGTGGGGTAAAGGAATGGAGAAGTGAGTCTATTCAAAGAGAAATAAGGTTGGTTTTGATAGTGGTCGGTGGTGTGGATGTGAGGATAAAGGTCAATCGGCAATCTCTAAGCTCATTGTTTCTCTCTACTACGCACGTTTATAATTCAGTAGGAAATAGGAATATTCAATTTATTAGGAAAATGTTGAAAAATATGATAACCATATGACCGCTTTGGTACTCTTTGGTGTGGAAAAGGTTAGGGCCACGCAGCAAAGCTTCCTTTCTCCGTCAAGGGTGGCTAGTTACTGCTTACGGGTTGCTGTAAGTAGGGAAAAAGCAATATAAAAGAAAGGGAAAATTTAAACGACTAGTTAAATCGGTTTACTTTGTAATAACATCTATAAATCTTAGTCGGCAGTGCTTTCTTTAAATTCAGATGCCAAACAAAATAACGCACATTGCATTGCTGTAGAAAAAAAGTTTCGAATTAAAGAATATTTACCGTTACGCACAACTCAAAAGCACTACCGAAATCTGTACAAGTATTCTTCACAAAGAAGAAAATCGGCAGAAGAAAATATATCTTGACATATATTCTGAAAAGTAATTATGCTTCCACAAGCCTCTAAATTTTAAAAAATGCAAGTATTACAAAGTCATGTAAACTATACGCACAACTCAAAACTGATAAAAAATACAACGAACAAGACCATACAGAGTCACAAATATATCAACCGAGTTGAAACAAAATATATTACAATGTTAACCGGATGATAGAAGTTGCCCTACCGCGAAAGTCTAATGCAAAAGTTTTGCAAATTTTAAAAAACGGCAAGATACGCACTCCCTTCAAGTGAGTTGTGGTTAATGGACGAACAACTGGTGGTGTTGGTGGATCCTTGGCAGGATAAGTATGATAGGTAAGGAAATACTTATTTGTAAAGAGTTTGCATTTAGCTTACCTAAACTATTTTGATTAAATTTTTATAGATCCATTATTCTCAATGCTAAAACTTGTTGATAATTTACAAGTTTGCCTGAAATCGATTCTTATTACAGACTGATGGAAGCCAACGAGAAATTACAAAAGCTGAATCAAACTTTGGAAGACAAACTGCTCAAGCTGGCGGAGAAGAATCATGCGGAGACATCCGGGTTGTCGGAACAGATTCAGGACTTGACACAAAGACTGGTAGATGCCCGGCTGTATATTCATCAGCTCGCTGATGAAAACGTAATTTTAACTTTCTCTTATTTGTCAGGATAAGTTAAATTGGGTCACCGGAAAACTTTCTCTGAAACAAATAAAAGCTTTGTTTTGTACTATCGACGTGAATACAGAACATCACTTTATGAAAGAAAGAAAGTCTAATTTTGTTTCTAAGAAATTTCTGTATAGCGTATGCATGTTTCTAAAAAGTTGTCTTCTTGGGTTGTTACAGGACCGATACAGAAATGACATAAATGTCGTGATACAACTTTTACAATGCAAGCCTTCCAATTTCATCTCTCCAAAAATCGAAACGGTACTATATAAATTTTTAAGCTGTGATATATCCTTGTATTTTGAGTATCTTTTTAAAAACTTATCATATTTGATTTACAACGTTAAACGTATAAGCATGCATACCCGTTTGTGTAAATGTAGCAAGCATGCATGCATAAATCAAGAAAGGAATTTAAAAATTCCTCTGAAATACCATACACATAATATACATTTGGTAAACACGGTTATAATTTTCGATTTTGTACGTTTTTCAGCTTCCAGAGGATTTACAGCGAAAAATTTTAGGTATAAAGAATGGAGTTGGTTCAGGTGGGACAAGGAAGGAAAAGAAAATTATCAAAGTTCAAGTGCCAACATTCCCTCCCACGGATATCATGTATGCCGTGGATAAAGGAAAAGGTATGTAAAAAGTACTCCACTCGGCATAGGTGTATTTGAATTTCCCATCTAATTGTAATTAGACATTTTTACATGAGCGAATCAGGAACATCAATAACTACCTTAGTGCAAAAGAACTATGTTCAACAAAAAATTGAGCATGTAATTCTCGGAGGACTTTTACATTAGGTATAATCCCAAGCATCATTAACTCTAATAAGTTTTTCTGCTCCGAATACATAGGTAGATAGTGAATTGACAGATGAATAAATGCAAGGTATGTGTATGTGTGAGCACTATATTCTTTGCGAGTTGCCACTCAATTCCTAAAAGCCTTTCCCCAAGGTTTCATTAAGCTTAATAATTTCCCTTTTGACATGCTCTCACAGCGATTTGTCTTGATGTGTAGGAAAAGAATTTCAATAAATGGCTGGCTTGCGCTTCATCGTTCTACGTTTCGTAATGAAACAAAAGACTTTCGAAAGTCGTCCTACATTTTTCTCTTACCATATTACTGCCCTGCTCCGCCTCTTAATGTAGCTGCGTGTCTATTTATTACTATTCTTTTACAGACATTGTGAAATAGTTACAACTCTGAAGCTATTTCACTTTCCTACGTGATTCAATAAAATGGAGAAAAAAGCTTTAAAGGAAGTTTTCCTGAAAGTTGTAACAATTTCCGCTTACATAATAATGGCTACAACTTTTTTATGCAAAAGAACAATATATGTATGTACCAGCATCTCGTCCATTTATTTCAATAATTCCAAATAAATCCCATATGAAATCTGAAAAACTTTTTGCTGGAAGAAGTCTGCCTACAAAGCAGGATGTTTGGCAGTGGTAGGAATCTAAATGTTTTCAGCTTTTAATAATATAAAAATGGAATAGTATAAAAATATACTTGGGCCTTCAACCTAGTTACTTGCAGTACGGTAGTGAAGAGATTGGGACTATTGGGAGGACATGACTAGGTACGTAGAATCGACAAGGCGAAAAAAGAAAAAGGCTATTTTCATCTAATATACATACCCTATTCATTTAGCACTATACTATACACTAGGGTGTACGCATGCATATTGATTTCTTGTCAAACTTTAATTCGACTGTAAATTGCTCCCATATTACTGCCCAACACTCTTCCAGTTTGTTCTCCCGTCTCTTCCTATTCCAATTTAAAAATTAAAACTGTCAACTACATAACGATCGGGAAACATGAATGAGCTCGAAACCTCGGAAAAGGGTCTCTAGTGAATCTTTGGAAAAGTTTTCTATCGCATGCATTCCGCATAACGACTATACTCCTATCCAATACATACAAAAGTTTTGGAAGAGGTGCAGTTCTGTACTAGTCATAGTAAGCAGTCATAAAGACTACAAAAAGTAAGTCGGTTTAAGTAGTGTTGTTGACGCTAATCCTGATAAACATGTGACGGTTTGAAAATAACAATTTCCTTGCCACACATGAAAAAACTCTTGTAATGTGGAGAAGGAAGTGGAAAGGCTTATAAATAAAAGGTCGTATATGTCATCAAATTATAATACCCATTGTTCACCTAGTAGAGTAACAAAATACTGAGTAATGAACTAGTGATGAGCAGCTATCAAGAAATGAAATGTGAACATGCTATGAACATTTCGTATAGCTGAATATGAAAGAAAGCTCGAAAGCTGGTGCATCAAAATGTCCTATTATGTAATCTTCCAGAAGATTATCTTCCAAAATCTACTCTATTAGATTTTAACCGTCATATAGAAAGCCTGCGGTATCATGAAAACACTTCATAAAATGTTCATTTTTGTTTTTAAACCGAACCCAAACGCAAGAACTGTGTCTATAACCGTGCACTTATGAAAATACCCATTTAAAAATGTATTACCATATAGAGTGAAAGGTATCATGGAAAAACCTTTTATCCTCTATTTCCACAATTTTTTAAATCTTTTGTTTTCCCTCACTCCTCTTTACTTACTACCAAGTTAAGTTCTCTTTTTCCTCTCACGATCAGTTTAACATACTGCACTGACATGAGGAAACCCTGGTTCTTTAAACGGATTTCCCAACGGAGATATATAAAAAAGTTAGATTGGATGAGAAGGGAAGGAACAACAATGTTTTTGTATGTTTTATAATACATTATATTATGATCGTAAAGTATGCGCATACAAACTTTAAAATATATAAGTAATGCAATGCAGGACATATTTTTTAAACTATTCTCTTTCAATGGATTTACTATCAATGATGCATGCTTGCCTGCATAGACTGTTTTGTGTTCATGTCCATTATTCATTTCTTCACAGTGCACCTCACCATTCCACTTTTGACTTTCCAAAAAATAGGCCAAAGCAACAACTATCTTTTGAAAACAAATACTATTGAAGTGAAAGTAGGAGAAGAGTATGAGTATGAACTGGTCACGACCAACCAATACGTACAACGAAACAATTTTGAGATATCGTAAAAAACAGCGACGTACATATTTTCGCTCAATTCTTTCCATTTTCACCTTCTCTCTCTATGTTCCCTTTTTCTCCCCTTTATACTTTCTAGAGAGTTCGTAAAAGTCTCCTTTCTCCATAAAAAGTTGAAATCCCAAGGACATTAAAAACAATAAAGACCATTTTGTGGCAGCGTAGAGAACTATACATGTGAGAAGTCTAGCTTAAAAGACGCATATTTTTATACCATGAATAGCACTTTTGCATTCAAGCTAGAGCCTCACATTTTGGTACGTATGCTAGCGGAGTGACGACAGCTACTTTCAAAGTTGGTGATATATACGAGGCATTTCAAACCGGCTACGTGAAATAAATATTCTACTTCATGGTCTCCGCTTGTATTCCAATTTTCTCTAGAGGTAATGGCCCTTTCATCCATACACGCTCTCATTCCTTTCTTTTAAAAAATGACCTGCATGCATCAAATACATCTTCAATTTTTATCGAAGAAACCACAAGGGAACGATATGTTGCATTGTGTAAAAAGAAAGTGAAAGTAGATCCATGATGAAATAGGGTGTCATACAAGTAGCTGGAGGACTCTATCTTGTTGTGGTGCAAATCCTATAATGCTTTTGTGGAACTAGTCAACTAGTCGAGCCAGCCAGCTATAAAAGAAAGTGTGTAATAATGAACGACGAACCTGATTCCTTTTCTCATTTACTCCCCTTTTATTTTCCGTGCACTGTGCGTGGTACATGCTAGTTCAAAATGCAGCTGATGTTACATCTTCATGCATTAGCTAGCAGTCTTACGGGAAGATTAGGCGTGCCACACCTGCGATGTAAGTACCTCATTAAATCAACATTTCATGGTTGAGAATACCATCTTTTAAAATATACAAGAAACTCTGGAATAATTAATGAAGGCGAATTGGTTACTTTACTCGGAAAGAAATTGAAAAGACCCCAGGTTTAAAGAAACACACAAGTGTTCATGCTTTTACCCTGTTGGCTGTGTTGCACTATATTTTATTCCAAATGTTGAAGCCCGTTTGTAAACGACATTTTTTTATACACTTATATTTGTATGCATACTACAATTGCACTATATATTATGGTGTTTCTCTTACACCTTGAACGAAAGAAACTTTCAAATGCGGATACCTAGCTTATATTTGCGTGTGGCGAAACTAGAATGCTGGTTTTATCAAATTAGAGGGAACTGTCACATCAAAAACAAGATGTAATAGACTAGCTCCGTACTCATGCACTGTATACGATGGAGCGATGCAAAAGTTTCAAGTATCAACCCTTCAGTTAGTCTCATCTCTTGTCATTTTCGAAAGGCATAGTTATGGTGGTAATGAATGTAAAAACTTTTCTAAAGTTCGGTTTGTTTTGTAACATTCGCAGGAAAGAAAACGGGAGATAATAAAGACATTGTGTCAGCTGCAATAATGGCAAAGGTTCTTCAAGAGAGGGAAAACGAGCGGAAAGAAAACAGAAGAAACAATTGTCATTGTCGCTACCGCGTTGCATTGCCGACAATGGACCAATGTTCGCAAACCATGCCGAGTTGCACGATTTCCTACTCAGAGTTTGAATTTTATAACTCAGAACCTGATGAGGAGGAGGATGAGGATGATGAAGAAGATGCTGAATCAATAGTAAACCATCATAGCGACAATGATAATCGTGACCCGGTACGATCACACAATGTCAGATCAATGTCTCCAGGAGGAGGACGGGCTAATATTGGGCGACATTCTACTCCACAGTTTCAACTCTCACAACCTCGGCGACCCAGTAGCTGGGCAATGTCTGGTGCTGGACGACCACCAGGAGGGGCGGTGCCAGTGCGAACCACACTCACTACTACTTTCGACGAAATCATAAAAACAAGTCGGGAAGAGGAGGCAAGATTACCTACACCATTATTTGACGGTCATCTTCGACATCGGAACCAGTCGTCAGCGTCCTCGGTCTCGATAAGGAATCAACATAATCACAGTCACTCCAATGATAATCAAGACCAATCATTATCATCTTTAACATCATCACTAGCTACAAATGCAGAACAGTTTAACAATCATCTAGCACATCATCACTCTAATAATCATCATCATCATTCTCATGCCGGAAATGGACATGATCACCACTCCACCACGCTATTCATGAATAACGCTAGTGATACCAACAGCATGACGACTGCAACGAGTAACGGGAATGTTAGCAGCAGTTGTCGAGACACACCACCCAGCCTTCAACGCTCATCTTCCAGCTCACTGTCATCACCTTCATCAGGTCTGCCCCCTTTAAGCATTCCCACATCCGCTTCAATCACCACAGATTTGAACGGTGACATCATGATGTCAATGTCGAGCAGCAGCTGTAGTGGAAACACCGCCAGTAGTAGTAACAGTAGCCACGTCATGTCGTCTGCTTGCAATACGCCTAGTTCATGTAGTAATGCAAGCACTAGTGGTATCGGTGGCGGTGGTCACACCGGGATCTTCCATGAGCCACTGCCTATGAGTAGTTGTAATAGTAGTAGCAACAACCACGGGAGCAACATGAGACCCATGCCCACGGGAAACTATGTTGGTGGTGGAAACATTAGCATTAGTAATAGTAGCATCAATAGCAGCAACTCATCCTTCTCTTCCAATAATAACAGCAACACTCCCAATAATATAATCACTCTCCGCAAAGGTGCACGCCTCAGCACAAGCCACATTTCTAATGTATGCGCCAATGGTAGCGTTACATCCTCATCTTTAACAACTACCTCTTCTGCTGCAGCAGCATCCGGTTCTGGAGGGATGTACGATATGACAAGGTCCTCTTCCTGGAGTCGAGATAAAATGGACCAGGGAGTAGGAAACAGCACACCCAGTACAGGGAACGCTTGTGGTGCAGCAGGTGGCCTTGGTTTGATGACTAATTTGGGTAATCATTGGCGGTCCACTGTCCTTGTCCACAATCCTCCTCGAAGCCACAGCAGTTACGAGCCGTTATCTGTTGTCAGCGTACAAGGAGATGGGATTGGAGGACAGCAAACAACTTTCTCTGCATCGCTGTCCCCGAAATCAGTAGCAGTGCCTAGTGCAAACAGCAATAACTCTCCATCAAATGCTGTAGATTCATCCGCAGCTCATAACGATTATTCCGTTGAATGTAACTCTGACTCGGAGCAACCTCTCTTGCAGCATCATCAACATCATCCTCAGTATAGTCAGCCTCCAGCGTACATGTTCCATGCATACCATAATCCACAAACTGCCACGAGTGGGAGTAATAATGGTGGTTTTTTCGGCAATGTTAGCACAACCATAGCTAGTGTAACGAGTAATAATTTAGGATATACGAATATAAATAGTAATAGTGGGAATACAACAACTAACTCAAATCAGTACTACAGAGCTCAAAAAAGGACATTCTGGGCTAGATCTAGTTCTACCACAAGCACAGAAACAGAAATTTAACGAATACGTGTGAAAATATTTCGTGCACAAATTACGGTGACATACTGCATGTAATGATCACCTACTCAAGATGAATTCCGCATAAGCATTAGTATGTTTAGTTTTGTGTAGAGTTAGGAGGAACCTAAGCATAAAGCACATATTTATCCTTGTAAGAATACATATTTAAACTCGATATAACAGACCCGGTTACGACTACGACTGTTGCGAGTTGCATTTAACAGAGGATGAGGTTTGGTTTATTAACTAAAATTATTCAAAGTAAAGTAAATGTTTATCAGACGCGATTCATGATATTTGAGGAATTCATGATTTACATTGAATGTTGTAGAAAAATATTTTTTAAACTGGACGTTGAATGCCTTTCTATACTTTTCACACAAGCGAATTCTCCCATATTGCGTCTAGATGCCATTTTGTTTTTAAAACCAAATGATTAAAGCGTGGATTTTTTATGAATGTTTTCCTCATAATATTTATGTACCTTCCATAAGAGGCGTGGATTCTACGAATTCTACAGTATGTTTAAGCTTTGAACGAATTATATAGTATAGCGCTCATCGTTATTCATAATTAGGTAGTTTAAGATTTCTTCCTGCAATAATACCTACACTTGTTAGTAGAGATGAATATGCATAATATGCGAAAGATTGCTCTAATTCTTATCATCGAATCTATAATTACGTTGTACTTACTGCAACTAATACATTCCTGAAAATATTTAAAGACATGATGCATCCATGAGGTGAGTTACTTATCATGGATGATTTAATCTTAGATTATAAAATGTTCAAAACTTACACTTTGCATTTATGATAAAGAGACTACCAAAGGCATTTCAAACCGATATACCAACGTAGTGCTGCATTCAAAAGATGTGAATTAACTAAATAATTTAAAATGCCCTGGAGGAGAGGGAAATTCCCCACTGTAAATTCATAGTTAGTTAATTTTAAATAGTCTATTTGGCTGTCAAATGAAGCTATATGAGTGTGGCATTACTGTCCTGCTCCTTCTGTATATTTTAAAAACAAGAGTGCTGTTCATAATATCATTGTTCCACGGAATATCTAATTAGTGGAAGTATTAATCACAGGATGTGATGATGATGAACAAATGTATAATTGTGGAAATGATTCTACTTCTCATTACGACATATATGCAATATTCTTTTTTGGACTTGAAAATTGGACTCATGCAAATGTACATAATGTATGATTATTATTTACTAAATATGTAGTTCTGCTTCTAAAATTAGAATGTACGACAGGAAGCAAAAATTAGCAAAATCCTTCTTATTTATTACTATTACAAAACAACTTGAGAGAAATCGCTCGAAAATCGATACTGAAATAGAAGTATGTGGCATTTGTCTAGAATGAAGGATCTGTAAGATTTGAACCCAGGAGGCTTAGAAAAGTTAATGTAGGTAAAAATGACTTAATTAGACAGGTGGAAAACCTTAATCGAGAATCCAAATCCTGGGTCCTACCGGTGTACAGGTATTGTGGAAACGCCATCCTTTCAACGTGTCGCCGTAGTCGTAAAAAGTCCATCTTAATAGAAGTTGGATTCGATCGTGTTAAAATCAGAATGATAATTCATATATTAAAAATGATTATAGTTTTTTAAATGATGGTTCATTATGATGGAGAAAATTAACGTACGTAAAATAACGTTCGTTATTATATTTAAATATAAAATACATAATTTAAGAAGACTGATGTAACAAAAGTAACTAGAATGTTGTTGTAGTGTATAGTCTAGTTAGGTTAGATATGATAGATTTTAGAACTATTTGTACTAGTCAAATTGTAACTGTAGAAAATGAGCATTTTCAAATGGAGCACACATACACTTCATCAACTTTGCAATAGTGAAAAAATCAACATATTTACAGCATTTATTTACACACGATTGTATGCTGACGAAAACAATATGCGATGCCAACAAATATCGTTATTCCAGTACACAACTTTAAGGCGTATAAATGCTAGTCAATTGCTGTTGTACTTTATAGTCAATTTAAGCGATTATGTATGACTCAGTCTGATTAAGGTCATGTTTGATTAGTTGGGATTTCTTTTTCTTTGGTTTGTACGTATATCCATATTAAATTTTAAATCGATACAAGATGGGTTTACAAAACAAATATTTTGGTTTGACCTGATGTTTGCATGCAATACAACACCAAAAAGTGCAGTTGTAAACTGCTAATTACAATCTTGATTACGTGTTTAATTATTGATAAATTATGATAAATAAAACAATATTTTTAAACTTGCATCAGAAAAGAGGTAGTTTTAGAATTTAGAATGCAGTGAGCCGTCAAGTCTTCAATATATGCGCATGTATTGATTAACAGACTTTAAGTACTGTATTCTTTTTTAACACGGTGAATGGCAAACAGCTAAAACGTAAAAAGCAAAAAGCAAAAATGTATTTCAAGAAGTATCCTAATAACAAGGATATTTAATAATAAAAAAATGACTTACTTCAGTAAAGTTACGTGCGTTCTTTTGATTACAAATGTGCAAATATATTTCTACATGTTATCATCATCAGATAAACTCAAAAAGCAGGTTTAAAAAGAAGTTAAATGTTTACTAAAGAATGAGGAAATTGAAGAAGCACTGGAAAAAATACCAGAAAAATGAAGGTCATAACCAGGGTACATCCATATTAAACTCCCTCAATCTTTGCTCGAATGGATGCACATTAATTCGCAAAATTTTTGCAGAATGGAAACATCTGCCAAAGTATGCACCTGTAAAACTTTGTAGAGAAGGATAATGATTGCAAGCACTCGTATGAAAAGCAGTCATCCGTGATAATGGTTTTTAGCAGTTATATGGCTTATAAAGACTTTTCTGCTTCTTTCATCTTTAAATATATTCTTGCAAACATTGATTATGTAGAGATATATTAGTTAAGCATATATGCCGCTGTATGCATCAGTGATTCTCTCGAACGTCATGGTTAATGGAAATGTTGTTTTAGGTAAAGAAACTGGTTGATGTAGGTGAAGACACGTCATGCGTCAGTCTTATTTACACGTTCCGCCAAGCACAAATTTTTTAAAACTGGAGACGCAGAGCGACTTTAAACGTAGCATGTGGCATGGTATGTTCCGCAAAGTCCAGTATCGAAACCAAGATACTGTTTTCCCAATTTAAATGCACCTGTATTATTAGGCGGATTCGTGAAATTAAGTAGCTTCATAATTATTATATTATGATTAGGCGCAAAATATATTAATAATTATTACTATGCTTCCTTAAGCAACAGCAAAATGTACGACCTTCACCTTGATTGATACTCTGCCTCAAATGTGATGCATGAGGCTTGAACTACGTTGATAAAGGAGCAATTAAAAGCGAGTGTAAAAGAGAATAGTAGCATGAAATGACTAAAAATTGTTTTTGCATACTTTTATTGTTTTCCAAATTATCAGCTACGAAACGTAGGTATTGAATAGTTATCATGCAGTAAATATGTACCTGGAGCAACCGATGCGGTAACGCTGGGCTTTCTTCTGAAGTATTGTAATACGTAATGAGGAAGCTATTATGATAATCAACGATAAGTAACCGATTAATCATTGCCTTATACGTTTTCTGGAAAGGCTGAGCGCTTATATGCTTTGGATGCTAAACTCCATTCCAAATGGTCCCATTTCAATTAAGCCGTTTTAATACAAGCTAGTAAGAATATGTTGTCCGTATATAAACACGCCAGGGCATTCAAGGAAATCATCCATTCGAGCTTTAGCAATCGATCAAGTTCTACTATCGAATTCAAGTTTCTGGAAGTGCTTTTGGAGTTTCCAAATAAAACTGTAAACATGGCCAAGTTCTTAGTTGTTTTGGCTTTGGCCAGCATGGCTGCAGCAATTGACCACCCAGGTTCTCTTGGAATCGGATATAATTATCCAGGTATTGGGGTGGGTGGTGTAAGCAAGCAATACACTAGCGTTGGAACCTCGGTAGGTGGATACCATCCAGGTGATGGAGTGGGAATTGGAGTTAGCAAGCAAGTTACCAGCGTTGGAGGATATCCATATGACGGACTCGGCGTTGGCGGTGTAGGGGTCAGCAAGCAAGTTACCAGCGTTGGAGGGTATCCATATGACGGAATCGGCATTGGAGGAGTAGGAGTCAGCAAGCAATTCAGCACAGTTGGACATGGTATTGGACCTGGATTCGCACATGGTATTGCACCTGGTTACGCACATGGTATTGCGCCTGGCTATTCACATGGCATCGGACATGGTTATGCACATGGTATTGGACAAGGTATCGGATACCCAATGGGAATTGGAGGAGTTGGCGTAAGCAAGCAAATTAGCAGCTATGGACACACCCTTGGAGGGATTGGAGCTGTTAAATCCAGCCATATTAACTCCGTTAGCCATTATGGAGGCTTAGGACTCGGCGGACTTGCACCAACATACGGTCCAATTACTAGTATTTCCTCTGTTAACCGCTTGAGTGTTCCAGCTGTTTCTACCATTCCAGGCGGGTATTACGGCGGTATTATTGCATACCCTCAAGCCCTCCCAACTGCTGTTTCTGCCAATGCTCTTCACATTCCAGGAGCTGCTGTTGACACTTACAGAGGTTAGTAACAAACCACGAGTAGTGTAGAGCTAACACTGATTCCAAGCTTTCAAACACACTTACCGAAATGTTGAAAATTTTCCAGGCTATTACGCGGGCTATTTTCCAGGATCAATCGGCTATGGTTCGAGCTACCGGTTTTTCCACTAACGACAATTACTTTACGAATACTTCGATGCACGTATATACTTCTCGTAAATCAATTTTTACATAATTTATCTTTTGTATGAATTCGTATGAAAATGCATATTTAAATAAACTTATATACACATATACACATAGCACCATCGTTTATATGACTTGCTTATGAAATGACTAACATACTGAATCTCAAACGCAAAACAAAATATTGCTTCGGTATCAGTGATATGCCATTATTTATTGTAAACAACGTTCTACAGTCATCACCCACATTTATAATATAATATACTAAAATGTAAGTTAATTATGACTATACATGCAACAGTAATATATATTGACAAACTAACATTCCTAACAAAATGGGAAAACGAAATTTTAAGATTGCGCATTTCATAATCGCAAAACGGACAGAATTATCGGGAATAAATCAGAGTCGACAATGTCATCGTTTTATCATAAACAATATCAATAGTAGAACAGGAATAATACAGTTATGCGTGAATTAATACAAACATATTCCTTGCCGTACAACAATTAATCTTCACTTTCTAAAACTATGTAAAATGTAAACTATAAGTCAACAATAAACACACAAATTTAAAATATCAATCCAGGATACTTGTGTACAGTAAAGACTATGCTATGACTAACTAATTTCATATGTAATTATATGGGTAAAAACGAGACCACCTTCAGTACCTAGTCAAAACAGGACTGTAAATTCGTTTCGTAAAATCACAAACGATAAAGAATAGTTAGCATCGACAAATAAAAATGCTAAAGATTCTCTAAAGGATATAATTATACTATTGACTATTAGAAGTTAATAATATTTACATACCACTAATTGCGCTAACATATACGTTGCAGAGTAGTAATAATTAAATTAGTATTGCCATACTACATATGTATTACTGATGATTTATATAACATACGTATATTCCAGTTTATCAATAAATTCAGCTAACCAATTGTAACGGCTGTAAAGTATCCCCAACAGACGTAGTAAGAGTCAGAAAAATCCATTAAATGATTAACGAGACACTAGGTATATTATTTTCGAACTTTGTTTGGCAAAAATCTGAAAGCATTTTGTTCATCAGTTTATAAATCTATATACCAATCACTTTTTCAATACTAAACCATCAAGATTTTTCTCTGCTGGGATTTTAAAACTTTCTGATTTACTAAATCTTGACTGATATTATCCCAACTCAGAAATCTATTGATTCCAGTGTCAAATCTTGGATTTTCTGTTCCAGCCATTATTGATTTAGGCAGCATCTCGCCAGTTCTCGGAGCGGCTGTTTTAATAAAATGCGCCGTATAAAATAAGTGATCGATCATATCTAACGAGTTATCTGGGTACACAGTTTTAAACATGTTTGTAAACAGTACCTAGTAAGAATAGCGTACATATTATAAATTTAAATGGGAGACGAATAATAAACTAATCGGTTTAATTATTGATCTCTATTATTGTGACGGCTAAAAAATTATATGAGACTAATTGAAATCCCCCCAAACAGTCGAGATCAATTATACGGTATAATTCGAGCCTATATTTACCTCTAAAACTTACAAGAGAAAGTAGTATAGATTCCACATTGCAATATATCATTATCAACTATATCCTGCCTATTTACAAGTAGTCATATATGTACATTATACAACATGCAATGCAAATAATAATTTTGATAGCTGAATATTACCAGATGGATTTCAGCAACTACCGACTTGTGTGTATGTTTTCGAAAACAGTCAGAATATTTTTATTCGTTTATACGCTATTTAAAGATGTGACACAGATATGGAAGATATTTGAGATGCATTTTATCATTGTCAACGATTTCATTTTCATGTACGGATATATTAGTATGCAGCTCCATACTTTTAATAAGTACATGTTTTATCTGATCTAACATTTAAAAAGATTCTTCATATTCATACATATTTTACGATTATGTGAACTTGTTAACGAGTTACTGCTTCTAAAAACCTTTAACGTACGCTACATATTATCTATTTTGGCATTTTCATCGTCAATTACAAAATGCTTGGAACGAGAAAATTATGTTAAACCTTAAACCGTTCAAAAATCAAATCAGTTGGCTAAAGTCTGCAAATTCTTCATTCGTAATCCAGATTTCTTAGATTAACTGTCTGATATCAGCCAGACGTGATCTATGTTACGTAGCTGCAAGTTTCTTTGAAACGTCTCTAAGAAATTCTTTATAGAAGAGCTACACTAACTATCTCAAAATCAACAATTTGTGTACATCACTTGTAGTAATAGTAGTGACTATCCTTAATGATTTCTTTTTATATCTATCTATAGATTCTTGCTTCAAGGACCGATGGTAGATTTCACTGCTTTGTCTCTCTTTTATTTTGAAGAGACAACTCAGAGTTCCAGCACTTTTATGATATGTTTCGTTTACATCAGAGATAAATATATACGTTAATCTGGCTACATACAATATTAACTGCTCTTTAGACCAATGTGTAGTTCACATCAAGTGTTTACACTCTCCTAAATACATATATACCAGTAATTACTTATTATTACATATTTTCTCGTAAATAGTATAAGTTTCTCAAGTAAACGACTGAAAAATTGCAACAAACATCGAAGCCGATTCTCAAAACAATTTAGAATTAGAATAAAATACCACGGCGGAATACTTCCTTCGTAAAACTATTGACAGCAATCATTTTAAAAGAATTACGAAGGGAACTAGATATGACTAGATACATATCAACCAGAAAAAAAGAAACTGTAATTTTGAAAGTCATAGTTAAATAAACCACTAGCAGAGATATATTTGCATTTTAACTATCAAGTGCATAATAATTCATATCTTCCTGACTATGTGGTTACATTCTCACATCATTTTTAAAAACATACGATAGAAGCATATATATGTGTTATTTTCCTTTACGTTCAAGATATTCAAAATCTCAAAGAGCTCCCATATATTTTAAAATGTCATATTCAAAGAATGAAAAACCGAGTAACGAGAATTGATAATCGGAAGTATTTATCCATTTACAATAATTTTAACTTGGAAGATTTTACACTTGAGTTGTGTATTAAAGCTACCGGAACAATTTCATGCAATTAAACGTTTCAACATAACATCCTTGACTTTTCTTGAACAATACGAATCCAAAAACTCAGTGACCGGCAGTATTTGGAAGAACAACATTTCTACATTTGATCTTTTAATTTTCTATACAAACCTACCATTGTAACATATATTTAATAGTACAAGAGTAACAATTTATCTATACATATAATACATTTGCACCGACATGTCTACCACTAAAACTATGCAACCAGTATCGTCCTCTAACACAAAGAAGGTCTACATAATTGCTACCTTTTAGGGACCATGTTCCGTAGATTACTAAGATTAGCTATACACAGAGGAGAAGATTACAAAGTTTAGGAGAAACTTAAAACTACAAACCCTGCACTGAGAACAGTACTTTAGTGTATAAAAGGAATGGGTAGCAGTGAAAATTGCTGTCACTTTCCATCAAATGATCATACATGCTTCACTCGACAACATATATTGTATTCTTTCATAGAGTAGGTTTAGGTAAATGATTTCAGACGTGGAGGACGATTTTCATCATAGACTCTTCAAAAAGGTGATATAACGAACGAACAACATCAGCAAACGCGAGAGTCGAGCACTAGCATCCCATTTTACTTTTCTTCTATCCGATTCGTCGGATTTCGAGAAGATGAAAAGCAGAGTTTCATGATGAATGGAAACTTCCCACCTAGAGATTTTCAAAGAAAAGGCTTTTAAAAGGGGTGCACTAGGGAAACTTGCGAAGGAAAGCTACGCCTTGCAATTATTGGAAGGGTTTAGCACAAAAGCTTACAACTAATCTCATTATGACCAAAAGTCTGTGAATACATAGAATCAATAATGACAAAACAGCTTTTACCAGAGCTTTTGATCGGATAGTGGTTCATAATTGAGAGACCTTCCACTGCTTCAGTTACAGTTTCAAACTCAATCAACCCTGAAGAGCTCCTTTCACCTACAGACGGGGTAAAATTGAGAAACAACAACAAATCATTTAAAACTTTTACAATCTCTAGCCAACCTGGAATGTTTAATAGCCAAAAATTTGTGACTCCTACAAAAACCTTTTTCGGAGTGGGGTGTACTTACTGAACGACTTACTCTTCGACTGGAAAAACTTGATCGCCTTTGGTCGAGGCGCCATTGCATCTGTAAACACATCCCTCATTTCATTTTCTGCTATGTTGGGAGGAGTATTAAAGAAATGCAGCGTCTGTAGAAATAAAGAATTGAAACCCGTCTGAAATCCGACTCGATTCTATGCCACCATTTTTAGCCATTTGATTTCTTCTCTTCTTCGGAGCGACGAATAAAATCATACTTTATTCATCTTAATATTTATTAGAGGACGCTTATAATATAAAGAATGGGATTTGCGAAAACTCCAAACGAAAGTGAAAAGCAACAAATAAATAAAATCACGCTCAAAGAATGTAATTTCTCTGAAGGCCGACAGCAATAAGACAATTGCACATTGCCCCATAAAACATCTTCCGAATTTTTATGCACCGAAGACGAGAGTGCAAAATTGCTTTAGGTTGAACAAAATTACAGAAGAAATTCTCTTTGGTAATCATACAAAATATCAGTGAGCTTCTCACACTGCTACATTGCGTAGACCCATTAATCTGCTTTCATCGTTTCATCTGTCTGTACATTCATGATATGTGATTACACAACAATTTATTAAAAAGAGGAGCAGTGAAAGTGGTGGCAGCAACAGCAGAGTTTCTCTTAAGAGAAATCAGTTTTGCTCGTATAGGAATCGACAGTTGCACAAGACAGGACAATCTTACAGTATTATTCTTTCTCTCTGTTGGTTTAATCACATGATGTGTTGTGAACAGGCAACCAACCACATTGTTTTCATGCAATAATACCTACAATATATAATATAGGAAACTAGTCAAATCACACAATTACAAGTTAAACAACACCACAACTATACAATAGGAAAACTACCTCGCCTAAAAATGTTAAGAGAACACTCAAATCGGAAAGCATCATTTTCCAATAATTTCGTTACACGAAACACGAATTGTTGTCATTTTATCGTAAAAGCTTTTTGTAAGGCAACGCAACAAAGAATTGCGCATAAAAAGGAAGGTTAGTTGCCCAAGAAAGATAGATATATAAAGTGGAAAGATATTTTTAATATATCTAAAAAGTGTTGGTGTGTACATGAGGGTATATTTTTGGTCATGCCTGTGATCTGGTATATATACATCGGAAAATTCGACATATATATAGGTATCTGTAAAGTATAATTTTGTAGGGTGGTTGAATGAATGAATGATGAATGAGTATTAGTATATAAGTTACCTTTGTGGGTGGCTGTATTCTGTTTTTGCTAGCCATTTCTGGGTTGAGAAATCGGTTGTTTTTGTTACCCATGAAGTCTTTGAAAGATGGGCTGCCGTCCGGGAGTGTATGAGGTTGTTGAACATCACTAAGGAATGCTTGTTTCGAGTATCTGTCCAAGGGCCAAAAGACCACAGTGTCATGTCAAGGCTCGCTTTTAAAACAATCTTTCTTTCTTTTAAAACTGTTTTCCTCTTCTTCTCTTTCTACATTTCCCTCACACATACGATTTCAGCAGTTTAACAACTCATCTATCTAGCTAACGAGCGAGTCACTCTGGGAGTGTGTGTAGAGATTACAAATGATATTTAGCGTGTAAATACACATCTCAAAATAATCTGCCATCAGTTGCAAATCATCTTATTTGAGATTAGCTACTTACGCTGTTAAACTTTTACTACTACGGAAAGTGAAATGACAAATTGCTCAACAAGTCTCTCCACCACTCACCGAAAGTCGTTCTTTATAAACACGTAATACCAAAAAACCTGGCGGGACCAGCGACAGCTTTCTCTCTCCTTCTTAAGTGGATGTACGTTTAATAAAGTGTGTGTTGTCTGTCTTCTGTCGTGTGGCACTAATATTTGTGTTCCTCCCTCTCTTCGTATGAATATAAATGTTAAAAGATTCGGAATTGTGATGGTGAAAGGGATATTATTAATGACACATCCCACCTGTCACAACTTCTCTATTTCTCAAATTGTTTCTTGAGGGTGGTTCGGGGTTCTGCAACATTTTCTGCTTTACTCTGTTGCAGTGTGTTTGAAACATAGAGGAAGTGGAATAGAAGTGAGATATGCTGCTCACAATAATAATATCCTTTTCTGCTTCTTTTCTTCTTCGTGTGGTAAAATGTAAATATGACGTGTGATATATAAAATTAAAAACGCATAATATTGTGTAGTATTCATAGTAAAGTATAGTTTGCAGTATAAAAGAGTAGTATTTAGAGAAGTGTAATATATATAATGAACTTTTCTACAGACTCAATACAATATCAACTCAAGACTCAAAAGCAGATTCAGTAGCAGCAGTACTTAAAATATATAAACATTATATTATTTATAATGTGTATATATATAATATGATATGATGAACTAATACTGTAGATAAGAAGTAGTGGTAGTGTCATTCATATTTATACATCTTAGCAGCACCAAAAAAATACAGCAGCACACGATGCCTTTCTCATTTTCTCATACCACCTGTCAACCCTGTGTTGCATTTTTTATATGGGATGGAAGAAACTCTGTAGCGGGTTTCTTGACACTCAGGTAGCAGGTGTTTCAAAGTCGTGTAATTATGATAGCATATTATTACAAACTCTTTAATCAATCCTTCCGGACACAAGCTTTAAAATAGGGTATGCCTATGCTTTTGGCAAAGTTTGTATCAAGACTCTCCAACTTTGTTATCGTAAATGTGTACACATGTGCTTAGCTACCACTTAACTGGATGAATACAGCTTCATCGAGACAATTTCTTTTTCGGCTGATAATCAGATATGAAAAAGAGACGTTCCTTTAAATACTTTTGTCTCATCAAAACCAATTAAAGTCTTTGGGCCTGGTAATAATTTACTGTAATGCGTAAAGTTTAGAATTCCAGAGTATTATATAAATGCAAATTCACGGGAAATAATAATCGTGAAATCCATTTAGGTATTCTATTTTGAGCTTGACTACGTAATTTTCAGATTATACAGATATTTGTCGCGCTCTATATACATAGCAGTACGGAACACTACAAAACAATTCACATGGGAAATGTAGTCAAATGTGTTTCTGTACTTCAGCCGAACGTGAGAAAAAAAGTTGTTGAGTCAAGTGGTACTTTGAGCAGGTATAAGTATGCGATAGAATTCTCTGGAAAAGTTAAAGTGGTGCTAGAACCATAAGACTGGTTATATATATATAACATGTGAGTACGAATGAGTATGTGCTGCGAGATACATATTCATTTGGGTCGCACGAAAGATGCACAGAAAGACAAAGACAAAATAGAAAACAAGATCTTGTTTACTCACCCAAGTTGTACTTTAGATCCAAACATGAACGTGTTGTTAAAGTTGGACATGGATCGCTCTACTGAAATCGCATCTCCCATCTGAATCATGGCGCAGCCTTCCTTGGATTTTAAAAACTTCACCTGGACACACAAAAAATGGACGAAAAGGATTTTAGCTAGAGAGCGAGCATAGACGTCCTACCGTACAAAGTAATAGATCGTTTTCCCAGCGGCTAGCAGTCACTGTCACCTACTTTTGGACTAAAACTCCACCACTACCAGACTACCACTATCATAAAACATGCTCTCTAAGAGTATAGGACGGGCTGGACCAGTGACGCTTCCGCTGGACGGCACCAGCTCCCCATTATTTGGTGGAGATGATCGCATCGGCCCATTTCTGTAGGAGTAGTCCTCTTTTGGCACACCTCCCATGTAACTTCTAGATATATCAGTGATTAAATCAGTTAAATTGTCGGCTCGGTGAGTTATTTTTCCTTACATATCAGTAGCTCCACTGCAAGGCACCACACCGTGAAGTGGAGCCGCTTTCACTAAGAGGCTGAACAAATCAAGTTAGTTGGTTTTTCCGCAGGAATAATTATAAGGCGCGGTAAATAAAAGTACCTATCGCATGAGTAACGATCATAAGCAGGTTGGTCGTGAAAAGACGGAGGTCCTCCTCCAGTAGCACTCGGTCCATTCATTCCTCGTGAATATCCATTCTCGTACCGATCATACGGACCATTGGCAAAGGAAGCTTGGCCACGCAACGTCTCTACAGTTCCCATTCCATTCCCACCTGAAGTGCAACCAGTACAGATAAAATATGATTACGACAATGAATTAACTATTAAAATGTCAAGAGGAACGGGAGCTCGAAAAATTACTCGTAACTAGTCTACTGCAAAAAAGCGTCAGAATGACAGGCAACAAAACTTTCGCATCCCATTACAATTTTGATACGGCAGAAAACACAGAAAATTTAAAAATGCGGGCAGCATACCATTATTATTCTTGATCACAAATAATTTAATAAAGCAGAGTGCATATATACATATTATTATTATTATTATTACATTAATACCGAAAAAGTGTCCACGTTGTGAAATTTTTGTTTCACTAGCAAACATTCATAATATGAAGGAGACACTGACATTGCAAAACATATTTAATGGTAAAGCCCGCTAAACTGTCGCAAAGCCCATGGGTTTATTACCTTTTTATGAAGAAAGTCTAATGGATTGCCCTACGCTCCCTCGGTAAATCCTTTTATAATTGCCAGCTAACTACCAAAGAGAGAAGCACTTAGAGCACTTAAATCGCTATTCCCTGGCCAGCTGTAAATTATGACCTGAGATTACTTTTTCCCCATAAAAGTATTTTCCACACTGTATAATATTGCCAGAGGTTGGGGTGCACTGGGTGGTGTGTAAAATGTGGTACACAAGTGAAGCGAAGATATAGAAATATTCCACCAAGGCAGAACTCAAGAGGCTATTAAGGAATGGGCAAAGGGACCAGTTAACTCCCCTTCCTGGCCATTTATAAATTACCTCTCTTATAGGACCAGCACACATATCTCGAGTGTGGGTGCGACACAAGTTTAATAGCTTCTCCGCATTCAAGACATCCCAAAGCGCGTAATAGTAATAAGAACGGCCACCACCTCAAAATATCTGCAGAAAACTTCGACTTCAAAGATACGACATGAGTTAGAGAGAAAGTAAAGAAAGCACATACACTCTTCTGAAAAGACCAGACACACTCTCTCATAATTATTTTCTCGTCTTACCTTCTCCACCAACAATAAACTATCTTAGTCAACTGTGAGAGTCAAGATTCATCCTAGATTTTAGGATAAAAGATTTCATCCATCCACAATGTCTATATGCATTAGTGTGTAGAAGGTACATACACACTCTGACTAATTATCAGCTTTGCTTACTACAACCCATTAAGTGTGTGTGTTGGCTGTGAGAGCAAAAGCCAACAAGCCTTTTACTGGATAAAAAAGTTGTATACCTACTTTAGTCCAAAAGAACGATGAAAAGTGAAATGAACTTGCCTTTCTTTTGTCAAATGTATAGGTGCAAGTGGAAGGAAGAAATCCGTTATTTCTTCGAGTCATTACATTTAACGGCTTCAACTACCCACTCTCCTCGCTAATCCGCTAAACTTGAGTATTAATGGCGTTTGACATGTGAGATTGAAGTAGATTTTGAACATAAAACCCATCATATTGCCGATTATGTAGGGAATTTGTTTCCCTCCCATCTTGTACACAATTTGTAAGATCCACCGGTGAGTAACATATATTTAAAGGGAAAATTTGAATGCCTGTAGTTTTTTTCGACGTGAAAGAGCTACGTACAATATATAATTATTTCCAGGTACGTGCTCAAACTGCTGTAGCTTGAGGCTGGGCGACGATCACAATAGCCCAAATTGCAAACAGACAACCACGATAAGACGATACAAAAAGCCAGGATACAATTTGGCAGTGTTTGACTGACAGAAAAATGAGATATCACGTAATGAATGTTTTCTCTTACATCTACTAGGAGTTACGTGATTAAAAAAAGGTTTCCACCACTATTGAGTAAACTTGTTGTTAGAGAGAAAAATATAACATAGGCTGTGAGTGAGAATGACCTTGCATTGAGCCTTGAAAATTAGCAGTTCTGAATCAGAAAATATCCCCCAACAATTTACTAAAATCTTGTAACTGCACCGTTTCCTTTGCATTTTAATAGAACTCATTTCCAGTTTAGTTTAGAGCCCTAGTGCAATCATATTTTCGCTGAGCAAATTGTGAGGCATCAGATGAAGAATAAGTCGGGGTTACAGAAACGAATCCGATGAGGAGTCAGTGAGCAAACATTAAACTCTGCTTTTTGTTTTGTCTTCTTGTGTAAACACTTCACCGCATATTAAAGCCGAAGTCGTTAAAATTCGTTCCGCATTTTTTTTCTTCAAAAGTCAAGAGTATGCGCACAATGCAAACTTGATAAAAACCATGAAACCATAATATTTGATTATACAAGATTCTTGTAGGCTTTCCAATTATTATTGTTCTGCTTAGAAAACAATGTTTTATAGCAAAAATAGCATATATAAGCTATAAGCATATAACGTAATTTGGAAAGCTTCTAAAAAGCTCGAAGCATCTCGGCAAGAGATGAGTTGTCTTGGTCGATAAAGGTATTTTAAAACTGTTTTATACACAACATTACCATTTACAATTAGGGAAGCAAGCAACGAAGCAACACTTCAAAAGCAACGAGCTCCCTCTCCCCATCTTAACATCCTTTTCTCTCCCCCTTTTCATTTCATTGTATTCCCAAAATTTTTATTTTCTCTAGAGTGCTTCCTTCCCTCTTTCATTTCTCTTCACCTTGCCCGCTCCGTAATATTACAATCCATTTACTGCTGAAATAAAGTGGATTGGAGTTGAATTGCCTTACATCTTCATTTCCTTCCCACTTCACTTCAACTCCTCTATACTTCTTAGTTACCTTACCGGTGAGGAAAGTGGATATTACAGTTAACAACTTTGTCTCTTTCTCACCCAGACAAGTAACATCAAAAGCGTGGCATTTTGGTTTCGCTATATAAACTTTTACAAGCATAATGGAATAACTTCTAAGAAGAAAATGAACTGTGCTCTCGGACGACTCTTCATTATGGTACATGGGGTTACTTACTTTCGAAAAGACGGGGAAAAAATTCCTCAACATAACAAACCGACATATGTAATTAACTCACGGTGATTCATTGGCTTTCGTTCTGCCTATGTAGCACATTGTGCAACCTTATTCCTTACTTTAGTAGCAACAGTCTCTCGAGAAACAAAAAAAGAATCGATGCCAGTTTACACTCTTTTCGACATTCACACATCTGACGCTTCCTAAAAAAATATTCTCATTTGACTAATCCGAAACAAGAACGTACCGAGGTAACCTCGCAAGAATTATAATAGGTAACCGAGAAAACAACGCATACAAATGCAGACATCTTTCTCCCCCATTATGAGTCATCAATATTGAAATCTTCACACATTAGTCCCATCTGCACTACAAGCGGAATGGAATATATGAAACTCGTATTCTGAATTTATTCACCATCGACGTTCTACAACCAACCTAAACTTTGAATGACACACACAAGTCGATTATGAAACCTTTAAAACATTTTTTTAGTTTCCTTTCCTCACCTAAACCGATCCCATATGCGTGGCAAGGTATTTCCCTTATCGTCGTCGCACAAGAATACCTACACTTTTCATGGGTAAGATTTCAAAAGCACAAAGCATTTTTTCACTCTCATCTCATCTTCCACTTCCCTTGAAACCAAACTCTCTTTCTATCTCTTTTCTAACATTTTTCACCGACTCTCATATTATTCCTTTTGTTCTCCAATAGCTCTCTCAGTGTCTCCTCCGTTTCCCCTGCGCCAACATGGAAAATTCTGAATGTGCTCATCATATGACAGAAATAACAAAAGCGTACCGTATACATCCATAAATACATGCTTACCCTCAAACAAACTTTATATTTGTCTCCTCTCCTGTAAGTGAAATTCTTACTTACTCATTCACTCAGCCAAAAAAAACTAAATGTTTTTTGTGCAATACTATACTTTTATTTCGACATCATTCCTCCACACTCAGTCACTCGACTCCTCTCATTCTTTTTTCCGGAGATATACATTTTTCCCTTTATTCATCCTCTTATCTGAGGCACTCCACTCACTCCTCGATCTTCACAACCGTTTATTTATTGCTGTTGTATTTTTTCATCTTTTCAGTCTAACCTGAGTGAACGTCTGTGCCTTTACGACTTTTCTTCTTATAACAATTGATGCGCATACATTCTTTACGACTTTGTACTACAAGGTAGGTACATGCAGTTCAAAAGACACCACATATCACGGAATTCCTTGTCACAAGCTGTTTATATATAAGCGACTGCCAACTCCACTCTTTGCACCTCTCATTAGCTATTTAGCCTATTTTTATCGTGAATGCGAGTAGGGGAAAATACAAGGAGAAAATGTAATTTTATCCTAGCCCTGACTTTCGTCTTTGACGAGACTGAATTTGTGAGTTTCTCACTGTAGCCAAAAAGTGTGAGGGAAAAAGCGTAAAAACCAATCTGATTTGCAATGCATCGTATTTTTTCTTAATTTTATGATTCCATTTTATCTCAAACAATGCATACAGCTCGTACCAGGTTCAATGCTCAATCCGACGGAAAATTCTCGGTTTTTAACTAACAAAGTATTGTAGGGTACATCTAACCAGCTTCGATTTTCCTCTGTGTCGGTTTTACAGATTAGGCGTGAAGTTCACAAGTACAACTCATTTTAAAGAAATCCCATTAGTTTGCCGTCTTTCTCTGTCCATCGTAAACAGAATGTAAAACTGTGCGCTAATTCCTCGCACTCAATGCTTGCGACTACAAATTTTTTGGCACACTTATACCACTAATAATAAGGTTTATCAGGAATCAAAATACGGGTCTATTATGAAATATGACTACAAACATTTTGTCATTTCAGAGAAACAAGTGTAATTTTCGGAACTATGAACCCCGCAATTTTAAACAATAAAACTGTTTCCGGTCAAATCTAAAAAGAGAAAAGGTACCTTTGTGTACTTGTGAAGATTTAAATGAAGACCATCTTTGCACAATTCCTCATAAATCATACAGAGATTTAACATTCAAGGGAAACACATACACCGCAGAAATAAATTAGTTCCTCTGCAGTAAAAGTAAGGGCAAACTAAATCAAGGCACGAGTATTTAGATAGTTAAAAAAATTATGCAAAAAACCATGCACTATACACGAATTACAACAATAAATGCCAGTCAAGAAAAAGGTTCCCCCTCCAAAAACTAAGCATCCGAAAGCAACACTAATGTACAATGGCACGCATAGGTTGAAAAGCCCCAGAAAACTAAAAACTCATAGCTTTTCATAAAAGCCCAGCCAAGACACATTAACAACCGGAAAATTGCACTCACGATACGGAATCGGTGCTGTACCAAATCTGGGCTCCTGAAGTAAAGGCCCGGGTCGACCCTCTTTCGACGTACCTGAAAAAATCAGTTAAAGAGGATAAAATAAAAAGATAAATTCCTTTCCTTCTTCTAACAGCACATCACATCATCATCCTAGAAGGAGACAAGACAGCAGCCAAGAAAGCTTTAACTACATCTTTGTTGGCAGTTTCAGAGATCAAGTCCAATAATCTTCTTTCACAACGGTTCAACTCAACTCATCCGGAAAACAACATTGCATTTATTATTATTTGTAGTGGAGAGGTACGCAAAGCAACAAACCTCATGACGCTTGACGTGTCAATGATGGTGGTATTTTCATAAACCTCCTTTTCATAAAAAACGGCGTTACCATATGTAATCATCATAATCATCCGATGAATGCATAGTAATACGAAACGTGCAGAATACTTCAAAAGAAACGGAGAAACAACCTGAAAGATACTAATCTTTTTGCACATTTAATGTGTCTAATTTACTCTCGATAATTTTTCCTGTGCAGAACATATCTACAACCTACCTATATCAGCCCCATAATACAAGAGGGTTGGGTTTACTTCATTAAAGAAACATTATGCACATGCTTTCAGTAGTTTTACTTTGAAAAAATCTACATATTGTACGCTTATATTAGTTTCCACACAATACCTGCCTTGACACGCCTATGACTGTTAGTATTTTGCCAAAAATTACATTTTGCAGTTGCATAAATCACAGCCCTGATAATTTGATAGCGGTAATGGGGGAAAATGAAAATGGGAGTTTTTGCAATGGCATATGTATGGGTGGTACTGGTCGTAGAATAGTATACAATACACAAAAACGAAACTCATTTCATTTCATAAAATATTCAATCTCATTTCAGAGATGCATTGTGTACAACCCTTTAGGTTATTATAACGGAATGAAATGCCAAACAAGTCAAGGAAAAAATCCATTTACCATGTATATGCATCTACTTTCTATATTAAAGTTGACTTATACTGCCAAGAGGTCTACAATATATCTCACTTATTTGCTACAAACTATAACATCACCCACTGTTACCATATTATTAGTGGATATTTTCTTGAAATTTCTATTCATTCACATCTCTTTACTGCAGGTTCTACTCAACAAAATGAACAAAAAGACGTCTCTTCCCCAACTGTGGTCTCTTACCCCTACATGCATGGCCTGCGAAGCAACAAAACTTCCGTTTCATTCAAACATTTATTATGTGCTATACAATTCCTTTCGCTCACGGCTCATAATTTATCATCAAGAATCTCCTCTTCACCTTACTATTAGTAGCGCTTAAAGGGGATGAACGAAAGCTACTTGAGAATGAGATGGAAATAAGCACTGTGAACTTGTGAATATCAGCAAGTAGACATTAGACATAATAGAAAAAAATGTATGAATTGCGCCGACCTCTACATATAAAAAGAAGGTTGGGACACGAGCTGAGCCATTATATCATTCATTCATTTTGTTCATTCATAAACATGGCTACTATTGAGCTACTACTCTGCCTACAATCTTTTCTACTCCCATGCATCATCATCCTTCCAAGCGGGTTGGAGAAGAGAGAAAAGGCATAACTGAACTCTGATGCTTTTCTCAGCTGAACAACAACTGGTGAACGGAACCGTAGAGAGGATTATAATGAAACGTGAATTGAGGAGAAGACCCCAGATCTTGTATATGAGTGAGTTATGGTGACAACCGGATTACAATAGTCTTCCCCAGAACGTCATCCTGCGAAACTGCACACTGCTTGTTACATAAACTCACACGAAAGATATAGACGTTAGAACAATGGAACATAATAAGTGGAAGCGTTATGGATGGCAACAACGAGGTTCATGCTTCTCTTATCGTAGTAGTTGAATGGACTATCGGTTTTATTATTTCACTGTAGTGTTAGTGGTGTCAGTCTAAATACCTAATTTACGGAGAGATATGATGGAAAATGAGAATAAACTACGCTGGTCGGTGTAGTGCTCCCTGACAATGTTAAAACACCAGACACAAAACAGACTATACGCATTGGCAAGGTATAAGCTCGTGATAGCTCGCTTCGAACAACCTGAATTTAAAAACAACCGTGGAACAAGAGTGTCAGTGCCAACAGACGGAGCCATACATATTAAAGTCATATAACGGAATCACAGTCGGTTAAAAACAACGTAAATCGTAATTTTATTCAGCTGTCGAGATACATAAATCTTTGAGTGGATTAAGCCATATCTAAGCTTCGAAAATCACGACAGATTATTGACAAATCAAATACTATTTATCAAATAAAAAAAACTTAAGCTCTTACTCCTCATCCTAATTTCTACTCTACTTAGACTAATTTTCAGTTACACTATGCTAACAAATTTGATGCATACGTTATCCAACTAAAGCTACACACAGGAGGCAAAATCCTTCGTTCCAGATGTACTTGTGGTTGGAATTTGGAATCATGTGCAGTGGATTGTGCCATGCTTAGTCGACCAAATAACGTAAATTTAATGCGCAACAAATCGAACATTTAAAACCGAGTAGTCCTTCTGGAATCACATATGGTATTACATGAAGCATGACTATGCGAGACACAATGAACTATTGTAAGTTTACTTCTTTCATTTCGTAGAATGTGAATGATTTCGTATAAATGCTAAACCCATGTACACATCCATTTTCGTTACTTTCTCCTCTTACTCTAGTCCAGGAATGATGTTGGTTAACGTGGCAAAACGATGGGATTTATTTCATCTTCACGGCCATAAGGAACGACGGGAACGATTATTTCCTCAGAATTCCATACCATGGGGAAATCGAAGTAATCGTCATTCTTGCGTAAGAAGAATGAAAATCTCCAATATCTCCGGTCAGGCGTAAAAAAGACCGGGACAGGAAGCTGGAGGGTATTAGGTACGCAAGAAAGCAAAAAACCACCCCTATCTAGGTTACCACTAGTACAATAGCCATATATCTTTTATATAAAAAAAATAGAGAGAAATATAAAATACACTATAATAATAATAAGCTCAAGTTTCTTTACAGCTTTCATATAATATTCGTGTCTACTTGCTTGGAATGTCGTCAATCCAGTGGAGCACACAACAACACAATCCACACACACCACACCACGATATCCTCACAGATATGTACAATTACCTAGAACAGACTTTTATTAAGCCAATTCTCAAGACAATTCTCTCCAAATATTTCCTAATATTTTTCCCCAAGAAATAACTTTTCGGATCGATAAACATCCCAATTAGAGAAGAAAATTTCCCTTCAACTCTTGGGACATTTCGTGACATTTCTTGTGGTCCAACAACTTAACTCGTAAGTTGTGAAAGCGCCTTATTTTCCGTTCATTTTCCCTGCAACTGGTGCTTTGATGCTATATTAGTGCTTGAGGCAAAGAGTTGGAGGAAAACAGGAGAGACAAGACGCAAACTAGTTCACTCCCCAGTGATGGTAGTCGTGTCATGTACTCTATGTGAATACAGTTGAGCTGGAGTGACAGTACATTTCTCTCTTCTCATAGCACACGGAAGAAGGGTGTTATTATGGTGTCACGATCCAATCGATAGTTAATTGCTTATGGGATTCATCCATATAAACCAAAATATATTTATAGACGTACAACCATCGTTATGACAGGGTACGTGACTGTACACGAATTATTTATGAATAATTTCCTCCAACTTCGTTTAATATACCCATTTGTAGTTTAACATGGTGGTACAAGTGTTGCATGTGATATGCATGGAACAAGTTTGCGTGTAGGCATGCATGCATACCTAATCACACTTGCTCTCTTTCAGGTTGTGATTCTTCTCTGAGTGATTTTATGAGTCTCGTTTTCACATTCCAATTCTAATCGTGTATTTTACTGCATACATAGAATTGATCGCGGTTGTCCACAATTTTCCATTGCATCCTTTTCTCACTTACTTCCTCTTTTGCATACCAATTCTTCACGTATTCTACATACCAATAAGGCTAATGATACTTTCTCTCCCTGCGCGTACTCCAATATGTTTGACGGTAATGAATTGCATTTTACTTCACTTTACCACATACATTGTTAATGCATACGCTATTCCTAGAGAGTGTTGTATTTTAAATGGGAAAGTTGCGATAACCGTACAATAAAATTCGTAGACAAGGACTTGACATAAAACAGAAATTACAAAAGTGTGGTAGAACAAAGTAGAGAAACTTACCTAAGTTTGGATTGGTATAATCCCAGCTTTCCGAGTCATTCTTGTACACGTTTAACTTCGATGGCTGCAATGAGAAAACAAAAACAGAGAGTTAGAGCGAGGATGAAATGAAAATGTCAGTTAAATCTCTTCCCTTTTCCCCAAAAACCAAACCACCTCCCCAAAGTTACAAAAATACCAGACATTCTACTATATACAAACCAAGCTTCTTCGTCTGCCATGTCGCTAGCGGCACGTTCGCGTTGAACGAGAAACTCGAAATCAGGGATTACTTACTATACTTTCACTTTTATATGGTCTCATTATTTTATCTAAGTAAATCCCTTTCTCAAACAACAGTTTTTCTGCGTATGGTGGTGGCGTAGACATTGCCGCATATATACATAGAATCAACCAGAGACAAGGAAATCTCACAAAAACAAAAAAACATGGAAACGAAAGAGCCGCCTTAAAACCTGCATTCATTCACGTACAAAGAACATTTAAAAAAGTTACTAACGTGCAAATCCTCAACTCCCTGCTTTCTCCGAAGCTAAAATGGAAATCATCACATTATCATAGAGAACACATACGGAGAGAAAAAAAACGGAGGAGGAAAGAGATGGCTAAAATGGCTTCCAGCCTTTGGAATATAATGTAGCCTTTGAGAAATACCTCAGTAACATGATGGCAGGGAGGTAGATAAACTAAACTTTGTATCATATATGGTAAGTAATTACAGACCAGAAATTCGAGTTTACCCTGCTGGATCACTGCTGAGTTGGGTTGAAAAGTGGAAATTCAAAACTGGCATATACATGTTCTTATGCGCCCACTTTCACCGACTGACGACATGTCAAATTATTACAGTTACTCATGTGAAGCGTGTAATAGCACTAAGGCTCTGCGCCCATATGTTCCAAGAAAAATATAAGAGAAGCTCATATATGAAATCGCTTGATACAATGAATATTCTTCTCAATTTTATCCACACATGCATCCATGATATGGTGTACATCTGGTTTCATCCGCTATCTGGCTTCATATGCGAACAAATTCATATCTTGCATGAAGTGAGAGCAGATACAATCATCAGAGAGGAAATTGGAAGCAAATCTGCTCCTAACTGCAATGCTCTCGACTGGGTAGCTTCAGCTAAGCCAATATATGCAGAGGGTAAAGCAGAAGCATTTGCTAACATGTTTCACTAACAACCCTGGCGGCAGCAGTCACACGTAATGATGAGACATCAATTCTCTTCGAATATTACACACTACATGCACGTTTATACAAACTTATGTGTGGCATGAGAGGCAGAAAGCAAGTAAGTGAACCCTCTCATTTCACTCCTACTTTCCCTTCACTTACAGTAATAATAATAATAATGCACAAACGAAACGAAGTTGAACGAACAACGCGTACTCTCTTTCTCTCTTTTTCTGTACCGTCATGGTGAGTACAGATTGCCGTCACCATGTCGTCTTGTCTTCTCAGTCAGAGTCACCCATCCATCTATACTACATATATCCTACATTTTCTGACATCAATCCCCTTTTTTTGCATGTGCTTAAGAGAAGAGAAAATTGTACATAAAATGCGAAATGAAAACTCATAAACCTGCACAGGCGGGGCTTGTCTGACTGGAAGCAAAGTATTACCTATACCTTTAAGGTTTGAATATGAGAGACTTTTCTCAACAAAAGGGACGCACAGATTTTCTACTAATATACTAGTAGTCGTCAATACGCAAACGAGCTTCACCATAAACCTACAACATGCAAGACCTAATATACGATCTCGAATGATTCTCTGCTTTCACTTACAGTATTATACAGCGAAAAGAAGGAAAAAACGGGACAGAGAATGGAAAAAAAGTTAAAAAATTGTTAAAGTTACAAAACAAGTCAGAGCGAACATTAATAGGAATCGAGTGAAATGAAACAACTTTATAAAACTTTTTATTCAAAAAGAGAGGAAAAAGATGCAGGACGTTCGTAGAAAGGAAAAAGAAATATATTTGCATCAACCTGACAAAACTCTCAGAGTTTTAATGCCTATTCTTACCCTGCCTGCCAGACAGGAGTAGGAGAACAAGAAAATAAAATCCTCTAAAGAGAGAAAGTATTACTTTTAGTTTCCCCAGTTGCCAACTTCAAGGACCACACAGGAGTTATACGTCTCTTGATATGGTATCTCACCGAAAAAACGCACACTCACACATTCATGCATATGTATGTACGTTATCAACATCAAACGTATTTATGTTTCGTGTGGTCTGTTTCGTAGAGACTGTATGTAAAACTGATACAACGCTCTGGGTTTCATTTTCCTTTTAACATTATGCATGCACATGCACAAGTATATAGGAATAGAAATGGCCTTAAACAGTTTTTTTTTCAGCTGAAGCCATTTTCTCTGTAGCTGATACTCTGTCTCTTGTAAATCCCATTTACGTAGGTGGATCCTTTGCTAAGCACATGAACTAGAAGGACCTATGTTAAATATGAGAAAATCCGCACATACATCAATCCTTCATATCTTCTTCCTCCCTTTCCATTCTCATCCATAACACAAAATTCATAACAATCATAATATGAAGACGTCAGCTCATACTTCATATGTATTTCCCTTTCAGTAAGCGGGCAAACTCAATTCCATCTACTCCCTATGAAAGCCCCTGCACACATGACATATCCGTTCAACCACGCTAAGACATAATAAAACATTATTACGCTTGAATTTAGCTTTATTCTCGCTCAGGCACACTTGAGCAAGATCTACGTGAATGTATATGCGGAGCAAGTTGGAAACTGAGAATAAATATACTCATCATCTTTCACACAACCGGAGATGGATCCATCAATCCTCCTACAACTTTCACTTCAGTCCAATATCCTCTCCTCTCTCAACATAAAAGCACAAACACTGCTTGCCGAAAAGCTTTGTATGCAAAAATACCATGCTCTGAATTTGGCCAAGCCAACCGAGAAAAATATAAAGCGCCTGGTAAGCAGACAAGGCAGGGCTGATGTATGAGCTTCCTTTGCTATTAACAATACACGGGTGTACGTATATTCGAAAAAAATAACATGCATCCATTTAAGTACATTCATATATCACAGCAAAGCTTTTTTCCAGTGTAGTGCCGTGTTGGTCTCAAGAGAATCAAGTGACTCTCTCTCACTCTCATATCGAGTAAAAATGTGGCAAGTGCTAACTTCGAGTCATACAAGAGAGAGTGATGGACTCAGCAGTAGCATCACTGTTTTATAGAGAGCGGAACTAAGAGAGCGTATAGCATAAAGAGAGGTATGCCTATAGACCACCAAGGCAATAAGACAGGAGAGAAAAAGAGGAAATACGTTTTTCGCCCTGTCTTCTTCATTCATTCTTCAACTGGAAAGTTCCACTTTCCTCATTTCCCCATATAGTCTCCTCAGCCAAACCTCTCAATCCAACGGCACTCACTCAGTTGGAAGAAAAAAGGAGGAGGAAAGGAAAGCAAGGAAAGTGCAGCTTGGCTTCGCCTTTCTTTCTGCTTGTTGGAACTTGTAACCATCGGAAATGTAGGAATGTAGATGTGTATGCGAGATGCTTATATACATACATTGATATCCGACTGTAATAAATGCATGCGGTATAGGTGCCGTGTGATGGGAGATGTAAGACGTAGTGTCTCAAAAAACCTCACACTTTAAGACTCCCAACATGAACTCAGAGAAAGACCAAGAGCAGCAGTGGAGCTGAAGAATAGTAACAACATTAAAGTTTTCCTAGTTGGTTCTCTCCTCCTGATACGAACTAGTCACAGTCAGTCATAAGAACAAACCTGTAACATAACTTACTACTCCACTATATCTATATCTCGGAATGTGCATTCTCCTTCTATACTAAATGCTTGCACACACACACACCTATATAATATGCACGTACAATAAGAACGAAGAAGGCGAGAGGAGAGAGTGCGAGAGACTCCCGCATGCCCCAACATCCTGTCAAGTAATCGATAAACCTGCCTCCCTAATCTTCCAGTTTTGTACTGCCATTAACTTTCCCTCGCGCTCACTCTTCTTTCTCTCTTTTGAACCCCTTTTACACCTGTTTACTGTCAAGTAATCGATAAACCTGCCTCCCTAATCTTCCAGTTTTGTACTGCCATTAACTTTCCCTCGCGCTCACTCTTCTTTCTCTCTTTTGAACCCCTTTTACACCTGTTCCGAAATCCTTTTCTTACACACTCCCTACACACACACTCTAGTATATACAGAGAATGATAGCGAATACATAAAAAATACTTTACTAAATTTACCACCGCCGCGTGCTTCCTTCTCCCATGACTGATTTCAGATTCAAATTACGGACGAAACATTATTACGTACATACTGTCGACCTTGTCAAATACATGGATCCCCTTACACTACATAACATAACATTGTAATACAGCCCAATGCATGACGCCTGTCCTAAAGTGAACATTGTGCCAATCACATTCCATCACCTTTTTCCTCCGTTTGAAGCAATATCACATTGCCTCACAGGGTTTAATATTGTCGAAACGACTTCCGTCTAATAATACATCCTTTACATAGCTACATTAATATAGCCACAAAAGGATGGAAAGAGCAAAGAGCGTCATTTTGCATGGAAGAAAACCCCTATAAAACTTTAGCCAGCCAAGGTATTCTACCAGAAAAAAAAGAAGATACCCTTGCTTTACTACATCATTATTGCGTATCATATGCCATGTACGGGGGCAATAATATCCGGTGATGCGAAACACATTTTTTCTGCTTCACTTTCATCCATTCCTAGCCAACTTGCTTTTCTTTCCAGACTTCAAACACGTATATTCCTTCAAACGGGAAACAATATATGGATCAAATGTACAAGCTCAAGGTTTACAACGGTTCATATAGGCATAAAATAAGATCTTCATAAGTATATTTTCGAGCGTGTTTTTTTGTTTTTATAATGGCTTCCGAACATGAACACAGACAGGGAACGAAGACCCTCTGGATAAGAAATTAAGACAAGACAGGGCAAAAGATGCTGTATCTGCTTTTCGTGCTCATGCTCATGCTACCTCATCATTTTCGTCATCAATATCAGTTTCCAAAGACAATGAACAAATGAATCGCACACAAGTTCTTTCCTCGAACATCCGAATAAGATAGAATGGAAAAAGTAGAAACAAAATTACATACGTACTCTTATATAGTGTTTTCATGATTGACGAGCAAATTGTATGGCTAGGAAAGTTATGATGATGATTTATAGCAGAAGCTTTCAAGTATATCCAGGAGGAATTGAAACGAGGAAAACTTTACTGTAGTTTATATTCACTCTATATTGATTCCACAGAAAAGAGAGTTTAAGACTTTATGAAGAAGGGAAGAAAAAGAATTACACTGATACAAGATCGGATCTTTTGGACCCAATCTAAAACCTAGGAACTTTCCTCATCTTCTTCGGAAAGTTGTAAAACGATGAAAAGCTTGCTCAAACTCTCCATTCTTTGCTGGGTGAATGTCAAGTAAGTGACTGCGAAGTGGAAGATTCACTATGACATATCAGTAGCGGTGGTGTGGTGAAAAAGAAAGAAACCCATCTACCCATCTTTTCTCTCCCTCTGGAGAGTGAGACGATGAGATAGAGATAA